>JAGVSP010000561.1:0-59792 GCA_022494985.1 Micrasema minimum
CGTTCTTTGAGCATCTAGTAATAAAATAAATGAAGAAATTACCTGGGTCTGCATAAAATAATACCTATAGTGTTAATTACGTGTTTCAATTAGGTAAGACTTACATTTCAAATCAAAAGCTTCAAAATGATAAGTACTGCGGTATAAAACGTAAAAACCCTTGAATCACCTGTAGCTACCAGGATCATCATCAATCAATATCACACCAATGGATTAGGTACGCGAATTGCCTCCAAGCTAAGCGATTGGCCGCCAATTTCCGTGCGTCCTCTCAAGTCAGGTTCGCGCCCGTAAGTTTTCACGTAAACTGCTGATGGACTGAATCCATCGAGGGATTTCACCACATTTTAAAGCATGCTTATGTGTATCACTACTACTTTCCCTTATCCGTACCTAATGGTGTATGGGACACTGTATTGGTGCACCAGGTGTCTTGATAAATAATTTTTACACGGTCATACATTCACAAGGGTGGTGGCCCAGTGGTAGCGTCGCCGGCTCTAAGTCTAGAGATCCCGGTTCGAATCCCCACATCGCCACGACTCGATTACTATTTTCAAGCACAAGAGGCTTAGGCTTTATTGAAAATAGTATTTACAAATTCAAATATGTGCAAATATCATAAGATTGCATAGATTTCATTTTAATAAAAGTTATTTAAAAAATATCACAACACGATCGGAAAAAAAATTGTCCAAGTTTCGCGATTTCTCTTAATTTAAATCTTGCGTATTGCCGATTGGTCAGTTGTAGAATTAGAAAATGCAGAATTCTTTGAGTTATGCGAGTCATTTGTCATAATTCCCGGTGGTAGTCACAGCTCATATTGTTCTAGACAAGAATTAACATATCGGCGTTTTATTGTGTCCATTCACGCGGCTTGGTCGGTTTTATCAATCGGATCTTTATTACGAGAATAGAAAGTAACGCTAAAGGGAAATGTGAGATAAGATCGTATTCATATTACCAGTCATGTTACTTAAGATTGTACGTAGTGACCGCGAGTTAAAGCCGATTTCTCACGTCAAATATTATAACAATAGGTACTTAATAAATTTCTTTTTGGATTCTGCATGCTTTATTCAAAATTAAACTATTTACCTACATTAAATCTGAGGGTCTGAAGCGGTTTCAAGAAGACAGCGTAAATTATTGATTGAATTTTAATTATTCATATTGATCTCTGTACGGCAGATAATTATGATTTTATTTGGGAATATATTTGATTTTGAGGAATTAGCTTGCGGAAGAAAAAAATACTACCTCACTAAATAGAAGCGTTTTTCTCAATAACCAACAACGTATGTAAATCAGTTTACTATGAGAAGTAAGTTTGACCAATAAATAATAAAAATATTATAAAATAAAATAATATTCCCAGAAATTTGTTACGTTACACAATATTTAAAAAATACGAATAATATATATAAGCCCTATTAAAAATTTAAGTAATATTGAATACCAAATGAGTTATTTAACACTGCAAGTTGTTATGAAATAATATTTAAAAACTTAAATTGATTATGAATGTTTATTCTTAATATTGTCTGGAAAATAAGTGCATCGTAAAACCGATGAAATATTTACAATTTATTTATATTATGGAGATAATATTATCCAATCGAATTTAATTATGTAATATTGGTAATTTCGGTATGTACCTATAAGGCGATTTAAAGGACTAAAATGTATTATTTGTAATTTATTTCAATCAAAATATAAAGAATAACATCTAGTGGTGTTGTAAAAAGTCGGAATAATTGGCGGGCGTTCATGAAAAGATGTAAAACTGATATTTAGACAATTTTGAAAAAACTGAAGATTCAAGTAATTATTCCAATCAGGAACACACAAAAAAGCACTCGGTATTTATACAAATTGACGAATATTACAAATACATTATATTTTTTCTTAAAGACGCAGACGGCAGGGGCAAGTTATAAATTGTTTACTTCTTTTTTTGCGGCTCTAGTCTTATTAATGTTACTATTTGATAATAAAAGAATTCTGCATACCTTTGCGATTAAAAAAACAAAACAAAAAACGTTTTTATAATTATTGTATTACATCGATGTCATCATTAAAAATATTTTCTCAAGTTTTTTTACAGCTAAAATTGAAAAACCACGCCAGTCCGTTCAATGTCTCTGGCCTTCAACTTTCTTTGCCATTGACCCAGTTCAGTTTTGCCTGCGGACCGGACACAAACGGACACTTGTCCGAAAATTATTAGCGCAAGTGACAAACGCTACCCACATTTATTACATAACCCTCTTAAAGATGGACATCCCCTTTTGACAATAGGGCCGTCATTTCACTGCCATGATTGATTGACTGGATTTTTCAAGCTGTCACGATTTTCTCGGAACATCACGGATTTGATCGGATTAAATTTAAATCGTTTAACGGATTAGATCTCATAGGTAAACTTTCGTTGGAATTTAGAAAATATTTTAATATATTTATAATGTATGACAGAGAAATTACAAATGTAAATGTTAAATGCCGTAAACTGTGACAAAATTTGATCTATTGACCGTATTTGATCAAAAGGCGTAACTCACCTAATTGTAATAATTTACCTTTTAAACAAGAGCAATGATTAGTGTTTATGTAAATTATGGCACAAGGGATTTCATTTAGAAATTTAAGAATTAACCTACATTATTAGATACCAAAATTAAATTATATGTTATAAATATAATTTAATTTTGCACCTTTAATTCTTTTTATTTTTTTTTTATTTTTATTTTATTTGACCCATTATGTTTTATTTAATGCTTAAACGAAGTAAGCAAAATTTTTAAAACGGCATTTCGCAATAAGGATTTGTGCAATTTTACTAATTCTGCTATGCTGATGAAAGCTTTTATGAGAAGAAAAAAATATTTTTTTCAACCTAGCTTCAAAGTGCATATTACACATTCGACTCCAAATATGATGTTGATTCACCAGTTTCCCACTTGGTAATTGAGTTTTGTACATATTTTTACATAAAGCTTTATTTTGGAAAAATAATTTGGTACAGTCGATCCTCTGATAATTTGGGTGAATATTTGGTATTCCCATTCTTTATAACATTTTGTGGTTTTACGGGAGTTTTTTCCATCCATGCTTACTCGACTATTCATCAAACGCCATTGTAAAAACCGGATATAATCTAAATAACTGTGTGGAGATTTTCACATGTTTACGGGTTTTTTTCTCATACCGAACTATTCCTCATATTTTTATTCCACTGTGAAAGTGATTAAGAAAGGAACGGTAATATAGTGAAAACTAAACCATCTGCAAAATTCGCGTGACTGTACAAATAAGTGTATCGGATTTCATTAAAGTTTTTTAAAGCGTACTTTTTACGCATACCAAGTTTATTTATTTCCATATGGTTTTCATTTGTGATACCTTGGGCTGGCTCTGAAGCTGAAGACGATCATCTTGCCTTCATGTAACAAATGATCAAAATTCACTGCGTTTGTCGTACAAATGCAGTGCCCTATGCTCCATTCGGTGCGGATAAGGGAAAATATTACACATAATTGTGATTTTTAAGATGAGACTTTTTTGTCTCTCATGTATAGATTTAATACATGGTGTATTTTATTACAACGAAAAGTTTTTAGAAAATTACTTCCTAGTTAGTTCCTAACATTCTAATGGCAATTTAGTGACAAACTGTGAATTTTAAATCCCGACGTTGGTGATTTGATTTTATAAAGTTACTAATGCATTTACTGCGTAGATAAACAGGGAATAATTACGTCCATTTTGGAAAGTTTTCCAAACTTCCATAATCTAGTTATGCACTTCAAACGTCATATTGCGGAGTTGCTACAGATTATAATTAGTGGTTGAGGTGAATGTAATCGTAAATGCTATTTTAATTGCTAAATACAGAATATAAACTGAGCAACATTGCCTACGTGTAACGTAAGGTCTGTGAACCAACTTTGATGACAGTAAATTAATAATATATGAATAAGTAGAATAGGAACAATTGTTAAACAACAAAGTGATGTAATAAACAAAATAATGACATTCAAATTTAAATAGATTGTATTGCATTTCACATGGTAATTTTCCATGAGTTATTAAAAACTTAATTTGTCCGCTTCGTGGAGTTATGCTTAGCGCGTTGGGCTACCATCTATAAAGTCGCGGGTTTTCGTCAGCTCTAAATAAAATATAGATATTAAATGCGTTTTTTCACATTAATATTTAACGTTTAATATATACCCTTGGATGCGTACCACTGATGCGTAAGACTTATCATCATACCCTGTGGTACACTGTACCCGAACCCGGCACCCTACCAGAAACCAACGGATCAATCAACGAAATAGACAATACCTACTAGGATCCCGCATATTTAGTGAAATTCTAATTTACACCAAAAGTACAAAAATTCTTTAAAATACTATACAGTGTAAATTCGTAGTTAAAGGGGGCTGGATCCTCAATCATCCATGCGCTTTGAAGCTGCAAGATGGATTGTTGTCTAGCCTCCTGCATACTTACTTACTCTACTTAGTCTAAATGCGTTAGAAAAACACTTTTTTCTACTAATTATATAATTATTGCTATACCAACATAATTTTACAATATTTTCTAGCTTATAATTAAAATCTATATTTCTAATCAGGGGCTAAAATTCTTCAACCGTCTATGCGCTTGGTAGCTGCAGGACGAGTTGAGATCAAGCCTCTTTTTGTACAGCGCTCTTGAGGCGATTTTTCGCAAAAACAGCGCATTATAAATTGTCCTAATAAAAAATATTTAATGAATAAATACCATAATATAATGATCAAAATGCACTGTGCAGATGTAATTACTAGTTATCTATAGGTACAGTGCCATATGCCCCCGCTTCGTAGCATAGTGGTAGCGCATTTGGCTATCATGAGCGAGGTCGCGGGTTCGATTCCCGTAGGTGGTCAACATGAAATATTTTATTTACATTTCATATTAATATATCATGTGTGATGTCTTGGACTGATAATGGCCTTGCCAGCCGAAACGCCTTCGCCGGATGACAGTAGATATCAAAAGTTGCTGTGTCCGTTGCCTCACCTCTGTGTTCCTTACAAAGTCAAACCACCGCACACCTAAAATTCTTCTAAGACACCTATTCTCAAAACTCAGAAGTCTGCTATCTCGGGCCCTGGTTCCATGATTCGCAGCCATAGAGGAGAGCAGGTGTGATGTAAACTACGTATGCCTCCCGAGAGCCTTAACCATGCTTGCCTATTTTACAAGGCATCAGGTTCTCGGCATCCTGGTCGTCCACTGTTGACAATTCGTCGGCAGTTTGCGTCAGAGCTGCGGGACGTGGACTTGACTTGGGAGGATGCAGAGCTGCAGCCGATCGTTTGAGGCAGTTTGTGGATTCCATATGCTCCACATAGGGGGCGGATATGGTATGATGACGATGATGACTGATCATCGTACCTTTATGTAATAAAATGATCAATATACACTCCATTTGGTGAACCGATAAAGATAAGCCAGTCTAGTTTTTTATTTCCTTTCATGCGTGCGAAAATTCGCGCATCAAATTAAAATTGCCAATTCTACATTTGCTAGATTTTTCTCTACTTATTATGTTATTGCCTTGTAATCGATTCTAAATAGACTGAAGTCGAAAGTTGACGATACGCTCGCGTGGCCAAATGCTATGCTGGAGAATCTAAAAACTTACTTACCGGAAATAATGAATAACTAAAAGCATATTAATATAATATGCATGATAATGTTATCGTTACGACTAAGATCATGCGACCGAGAGAACGAAATAATTAGTGCGCGACTGTACGTAGATAATATGTTTACTTTATTGAGTGGGTCATTAAAATACTTTGATGATTTTGTGTTTTATTTTTATGGTAAAAACTTGTAGTTAGTTTGTCGTTACGCGTTATTAACCACGCCATATTAGGCTGTAGGAGTTGCACCCAATACCCTACTTAGCATGTTTTTTGGTATTTTAAACATTACTTTACTGTTATTGCTGAAGATAAATGAAAATGACATGTGCGCATATAATTATTATGTTTAAACGCTTGTTTGTAGTATATTACTTATGTAAACGAGGGTGTGAGTATCTAGCGCATTTTTGACAGTTAATAATGGTGAAGTTAGTAGAATATCTTTTAATTATTAAGTAAAAAAAAAAAAAGATATTGATATCCCAACAGCGACGGAGAAAATCTGGAAACAAATGTGGATTATCTAGGCGTTTACAGTTTATGACCTGTCATTGGCTGGGTTAAGTGGCCACTTAATGTATTACAACATTTCCCATTCCACCCATCATCTGATAACCATATATGACAATTTTTTGAAACTTGTATATATTGAACTCGCGTTCGTAATATAACAAAACAAGTGAATTTCTCACTGGTGACATCTGTGAGAGAAGATTGTTAAGCATTTTGGCAATCAATCTTTATTGCTGTAGGAATTTAAGGCTCATCCGAAAAGTTTCTTAATTTTACTTACTAGAAGACGACTAAGTATATTGTCTTCAATTTTTATTTGCTTTCTATTTTAACCCAGTAAATCTTGTTATAATGTTTTTTTTTTTTTTGTATAAAAGAAATCTATGCAATCTTATGATATTTTACACATATTTCAATTTGTAAATACTATTTTCAATAAAGCCTACCGCGACGCTACCCACTGGGCCACCACCCGTTCAAAAATAATCATGTTAATGTAAAAAATAATGTTTATTTTTTTTCACATTTATTTGATAAGATATTTATAGTTAAAGTTGGCCCATAATATTTCATATTCTATTACTTATATTTTTGCAGGAGTGGACGTCATAAAAAGTATTTTATAATGGTATTTCATTGTCAAAAAAACCCGCGCACCGTCGACCAACTGTTTGAATTCCTGTTCGTTTGATCATTATAATTATTATCATTATGATGGATTAATTTATATAGCGCTGTTTTCGATATAACTAACCCCAAGGTGCTCTCGTTTTGATAGTTTTGAAACGGTCTCAACATTTTACATTTTTGAAGATGAAATATTTTGTTTAAATACCTTTAGTTATTATTTATATTAACATAAATAAAATGTGCAAATATATTCAATTAACAAAAATGTTTTCAGTATTCCCGAGTTTCAACTTTCTTAATTTTATATGGCAAATGCAAACTTTGAACAGATATTCTGTCTTTAATTTGTGAGGATAGAACGCCACAGCTCTGTCCTGGCACACTCCTTTTGCTTATACTTTTCTATAGATTAAAAAAGCACATAGAAGAATAATAAAATTATTTCTAAGTTTTTTTTTTTTTTTTTATTTTTTTATTTCTTAAAAAAATCTTTAAAACATACTGAACTCACCTTACAAGGTGCATCATTTTGGGAAATAATGGGAAAATAATTATTGAATCATAACAAGACGTATTTGAAAAACGATTTGACGCATTTCAATCTTAATCCTAACATCATTATCCTATATTAAAAAACATATTTAATATCAATTTATTTGATAATAAGAACTCCATAGGGTCTCAACCAATTCATAATGGACAAATTATATACAAAATTTTGAAAATTGATCATTTAAATATAATATCAATTTTAGTTAAAAAATCCATATTCACAAACACAAAAAAATACAATATTAGATATCAGAACATAAAAAGTAATTAAAATACAAATTATGATAAAATCATACCTACGTATGTGTTTCTTTTATATGATCATATGACCTTATGATCCTCACATGTGGCGCATGTGGTGCCTGTGTGTAAGGTTATAAAGCATTTTCTCACAGGTAGCTTTAATTAAACTACATACACTATTGGTAATTCAATTACGTTTCTGGGCGGCGATTACAAACGCGATTCTAAGATACCATACATATTAAATAATGTTTTTAGAAAAGAAGATAGTTTTACAGTAATGCGGGACGTAAATAAGAGTAATTTACGAAAATATATACCTATAGATACTTATGTTTTATGATCAAATTAATAATCTACAAAAAATAGCATCAGTACCTACCAAACTTTAAACTTCTCTTTAACAACATTTTAAAATAAATACAAATACTTGTAGACAAATTACTGGATTATACCCATGCTGGGCTGATATCAGATATTATTGATATCCCAACAGAGACAGAGAAACTCTGGAAACGAATGTGGGTTATGACCTGTCATTGGCTGGGTTAAGTGGCCACTTGACGTACTACAACATTCCCCATTCCGCCCATCATCTGATAACCATATATGACAAATTTTGGACCTACTTTATATTGAACTCGTCTTCGTCGTTCCGCTTTACAGAATTTTACTATGCTGGTGTCATCTGTTGAGAAGATTGTAAATAATTTTTTAAGGTCATAAGCCCTGTAAACGCCTAGATTAACCCACATTCGTTACCAGAGTTTTTCTGTCTCTGTTGGGATATCAATAACATTTAAACGACTCGCTTACTAAGAGTACTTTCCTTATCCACAACCAACGGTGCATAGGATACAGCATTGGTACACCAAGTGCAGTTCACCTTAATAATTTACTACAAGAAGGCAATATGATCAGTCTTACGATTCAGATCCAGTCCAATTTTTCACGTATGAAGTATTTTTACGTAAGAAATACTCTCCCTTATACGAACCTAATGGTGCATCAGACGCAGAATTCATACACCAAGTGCAGTTTATCTTGATAATTTATTGCATGGAGGCAAGATGTTGTACTAATTAACTGATCGACAAACGGATACAACTCATGGTTTTGTAATTTTTTACTTTATTTTAATGTTTTAACAGAAAAATGCAGCAAGCCTATTGTTTCAGAACTAAAGTGTCACAGGGTGACTTGGACCCCTGACCCGGGTTTCTTTGCTGGTGCCGTTAAGTCATAAAAGATAAAACAATTAAAGAACCCATTATTTTTCTTGTCTATTACGTTTTATAGTTACACATTAGACGTACAATCATAATCGTGGGTAGTAAAAATATTACATACAGTTAAATAATTGTATCTACAGATCGTTATGAAAAAAAAGAGAGACGTAATAACGAAGATACATGCTTTGATTGTATATCTAAAGCATACAACTTTATTCGTGACTCTTAATTAAAATATTTTCAATAAGGGCCTCAGACCTTAAAGAAAATAATTCTAAATAATGTTTGTAATTATTTTTATCTACGCCTACGTTTTCCATTTCAAATAAGAAAAAGAAAGGTTATAATGGCGTAACAAACATGATATTTTTTCTTGAGAAGATAACTTAATATAGAAGTAAATAAATGTGATACACACTAATAAATATACTAATACTACTACTCTCCCCTTATCCGCATTCAATGGTGCATAGGGCACTGAATCGGTACAAGTTCACTGAATCTTGATAATTTGTTACGTGAAAGCAAGATGATCAGTCGAACGCTTCAGCGTCAGTCCAAGGTATCTCATATGAAATGTTTTTCAAGGTGAAAATCACATTCTAATGAATATTTCATATTGACCCCCATCAGGAATCGAACCCGCGACCTGATGCATGGCAGCACAACGCGTTACCGCTGCACTACGAGGCTGACGGATAAATGTATGATACCTTAATTAAAATGGCTTCGGATCCGAATAATAAGATTTATTTGCCTATGAATTGTGACTGCTTAAAAAATTCTGCCAATGGTTAAAAGATGTACACCAATAAAATATGTATCTACAAAACTAAAATAATCATCATATATATATAACATATTATTATTATTTACGAGTTGCAGATTCCGGGTTGGAGTTTCTAGTTCAAATCCCACTCCACCACAACTTTTTTCCTATTATTTCCAACTATTTAAAAGAAACTACTCAATTAAAATATTTGGGTATGGGTACATATGCTTTTTTTTAAAATAAGCACACATACAAGCCGCGTAATAAAAACTGTTACATACTGAAATTAAATTAAATTGCATTTGTTAGAATAATAATAAACTCTATAAGGATTCTAATAAAATATTTTTTTTAATATTATTACCGCTATAAAACCTATAATAGAGAAACGCCTTACTAAAATTCAAAGTCCAAACACCTCTCGTCAGAAACTTAATGAGGACATGTTGGTTTAAAGTTCTTAGACAATTTTCTCATATAACTACTAACACTTCGAAGCATTAATAAGACATTTGTATGCGAGAGATTTAGTGACACCGTTAACTGCATTTTTAAGACAGGAAAGTAGGTATTTTTTTCTCAGAAAAACAGCCCCACAAGAGCAATTATTTGTTACTATCATTTTATATTATATCGATTCGTTACCAAATGCAGGATACCAATTTTTATTTTATAATGTATTTTTATTTCTTTGGTTTACTTTTAAATATTGTTACTGATAGTAATCTTCTCTTTTTTCTGTAGTAGTCCTTTTTCTTGTTTTTGTCAACAATCTCGGATGAATGTTTGATGAAATTTAGACTTCGTTCCTAAATAAATAAATATGATGTAGGTTTTACATAATTGACGAAAAAATTAACCGCTATAAAATCAAAGTTATTTTTATCTCAGCATTAAAAATATCCCTACACAGTCATTTGATTTTATATCTGTATGTGTACGAGTATCTTACTATACATATTTAACGTATAAAATTTTGAATCCAGTACTTTGTAATTAAATTTGGTTCCGAACTGACTGAGTTTGTTTCAGATCATAAAAAATAGACGGATCGCATTTTAAACGAAAGTGAGATGAATGATAAATTATGATGATCAAAGTAACTAATTGACTTTTATTTCTCAATACAGAAATGATTAAATCTTTTTTTATTGTAAGCATGAACTTGGTACCTTACCTTTCTAAATAAACACCTTCCAATGGATTTGATAGATGGTCTTAATCAATTATAAACACCTGTATAATGATACAATCTAATGTTACGAAGATGTTTTATAATAGGGCCCGTTTGAAGTGTGCCTTAATGAATATGTGCCTAAAATTCGGCCCGAATGAAATATTTGGAAGGCACGACCTGTGATATTGAGGTTACTTACGAGTATTTTAGTAGGACAAGATGTCAGCTTTTTATTCACAGATGGCGTTGTATCACTGGCTTACTAAACTAATAGTAAAAGGCCAGGAAATTTTATAATAACGGAAAAAGTTTTACCAGAAGAACTAAGTACTTTTAAGCCTTCCAATCTTCCAATCTTCGAACAAGAATTTCAGAGAAGTGACATTCCATATTTAAGTGAAGTGAAAAATACTACCGTGTTTGAGGTGTCTACCAAGTTTACCACTACGTCACTCACTACGTCATCAATAGGCACCTACGTCACACGTTTCGTGTATTGGCCTAAGTGCTGGATTTTTTAGACGGTGGAATTTGATAATAAGTGGTGTTATGAAATTAACCCTAGGAAGCGTATATTTTTAGAAAACTTGTATGGAAACGCACCTTTTAGTGAATTGTTGTTCGAAGCTTCCGTTTTGTCCACCTCGTGGGGCAATAGTAAATACGTTGGGTTACAATGCATGGTAACATGATATAATTATTTGCTTTCGGTTTTCTTATTAATATTAATTACTGAAGGATAAAACTGGTCTTCCTACCTTCATGTAATACAATTATCAAGATATCACTTGGTGCTCCAATGCAGTGCCCTATGCACCATCTAACCATGCAAGAAATGTAGTAATTAAAGTATTATAGTTACTCAATAAGTGTAAATATATACATGCTTACATTGAAATAAACTAAACAAACTTTAAATTTAATAATGAGAAAGCTTTGCACATTGGATCAACTCTTCATACGTTTACAAACTTCCCGTTTTCTACTAATATTACTATCTTTTATGTGTGGTTAACCCACATGGGATCTCTTTGAGATGAAACTGATTACTTTTCAAAGGTTTTTATGGTTGGAATAATAAGTGTGTATAGGTAAGCTTGGGTAGGAGATATCCGGGGTCTTAGAAACCCGCTGCTGATAATTTGTTGGCAGTTTATATCAAAACTACGGGACGTGAATCTAAATTGAGAAGACGCACGGGAGCTAGCTTAGAGACAGTTTACGGAATCCATGACGATAAAATCATTAATGCGTTTTTATTTCGAAATGTAAAATTATTTACAATATGAAATTTGAGACACAAATTAAGTCCATGCAAGTCTTATCCTCGGCACATCGGTTGATATTGTGATAATAAAATAATCAATTGGTAGGAATTAATTATTATACGAGTATGTACCTACTTGAATTATGATTAAATAAAACAATGTTATGTGTTACTATTAATTGGTTTATTCTATAAAAATAGAATTTACCTACACTACCTGGTTTCGGGAGTAACGTTCTCCCATCGACTGGTGTGTTTTTTCACTTAGTGTCTTTTCACCAGTCGATGGGAGAAACGTTACTCCCGAAACCAGGTAGTGTAGGTAAATTCTATTTTTATAGAATAAACCAATAGTAACACATAACATTGTTTTATTTAATCATAATTCATTATGAAGTGTTACAAAGTGAATGCCGAATCAATCAACAAAATAATGGACCTACTTATTTACATAGAATAATTTGAATCTTTCAATTAAAATATAATAAGTAGGTACCTACAATATTTAATGTTACAGAACCTACCTACTCATCTTCTTCTCCTTAAGGTAGACCTAAGGGTCTGTACTAATACAGACTGATGAGACTAATCTCATTCGATGCTTCCTCTTGGGATGTCGACTCCCAGCTGTCCCTCCATCTTTTTGCTGGGACCTACCAATCTACTTTCCCTTATCCGCACCCAATGGTGCATACACGCTGTGTTGGTACACCACGTCCACAGAATCTTGATACTTTATTTATTGTGGTTTTTACATGAAAATATTTCATGATAAGAATGATCATTTTGCCTTCATCTTAAAAAACAGTATTCCGAAAACAAAGTGTTATTCGAAAATTCTTATGATGTCCTGTAACTCTATGTAAAGTTGTTAATTATTAATATATGTGTTGTTATACCATAATAATTTTACGTTGACATAGTAATGTATTATGAAATAGCATATTTATTTAATTCTTAAACGATTAATTTATTCAGTTGTTGCACTTTGGTTGTTGGTATTATTAACGAGCAAGATGTGCAAATTTTGAATTTAGAAAATGGAACGTCTAACCGCATTATTTTGAAATAGCAGTGGTGTGCGGTTAAATTCAAATATTTTATCAAATTTATGACTTAGCAATTAAAAGTGCAAAAAGGATATTAGGTAATCTTGTTAGGTCACTATAGATTTTCAAAGTATCGGTCACGTTGTCTTTGGTATTTTAAATATTTTTGTGAAATTTACGTCGCGTGTATTAGATGCGTTAAGGTTGTACATAGTCTACAATGTGAATGGATTTTGATATAATATTACTTTAAAATATTTTCAGCAAATTTTAATATTATGTAGATGGAATGGTACTGAAGCGTAAGTCTGATCATCTTGCCTTCATGTAATAAAATTATCAAGATACACTGCAATAGGGTTGTTCCTGATGGCATGAATATCCTTGAAAGCGCTATAAATATTTAAGTTGTTAATTTAAGATAAAATATTAAAGTATATTTTATAATTCATCAACGATCATCTCAGCACGTTGAGGTCCACTGCTGGACATAGGCCTTATAAATTGCCGTCTAAAACTCCACGAAATTATCCTGCGACTTTCCCCGCCCGTTATCTTCTAATGACGTCCTGATGTCGTCCACCCATCTCATCGGGAAATTCTTTACGATTTGAGGCGCTCTGGTTCCTCGGTCTCCACACCGAACGCGTTTCGTCCATCTGTCGTCCGAGGATTTTTCTGGCTATTTGAAAAAGCGCCATTTCAAACCGCAACTAGAAAATTCATATGACACCTCCACGTCGCAAAAAAAAATCCGTCGGATCCAATTGTTCCTTTTTCAATCAATTAATGTTTTTAAATAAAAAATAGAAAATGCTCGGAAAGAACCCAATTGGAGGAGGATTGCTTGGTCAGAGAACCATTGGGTCCGCGGATAAGGACGGGCAGTATGCTTGTTGAATACTCGAGATTGAATGGAAAACTTCAGTTTATAAATTAACGTGAATAAAAAAATAATATTTTTACTGCTATGGCGTTATAGTACAAATAGTACAAGACTTTAACCACTAAGACACTTTTAATGCCAATTCAATACCACTTTAGTGGCTTTCATCGCCGGGGAGATCCATTAATCACATAATGACCCGTACCAGAAAAGACTATTATATTATTTTATTTCTTTGGGTCAGTTCGATACCGGCTGGCGATACCAGATAGGCAGGTAATATGGCTACATGTGTGTAAAGAGTTCGGCAGGGGTTCTACAACTTTTTAAAGTAAATTTTGTAGATTCTTGTTTTCCATACCTAACTTTCTTCATCCGCACCTAATGGTGCATAAGGCACTGCATCGGTACACCAAGTGCAGTGTGTATTGATCATTTTTAACACGTGAAGGTAAGATGATCAGTCATAGGTACGCTTCAGTACCAGTACCAGTTTTCTATACTAAACTAAAAAAATAACGAAATCACGCAATCGCAAAATAAAACTTTTGGACAAATTTTAAATACAATGTAATATATTTAATTACAGTATAATAAAACAAAAAAAGACACGCAACAAGCGGCAGTCGATAAACGAGACAATCTTTCAAACATTTGCACTTCTAACATCATATTTTTAACGATACTGTTTCGCTGTATAATGTATGTACTGTATAAACTGTAAATGTCCCGACTTAACACGGATATACACCGTGTCCCACGATGAGACCGCGAAACTCCGGAGGGTGATTGATTTATCATGCGAAAGTCAAGGAGGGGACACGATGAGAAACCTTAGCAATATGAAAAATTGAAGTGCTAAGATTGATTGGGCATTCATTACCTTCTTTTAAAAACTGTTTTAGCACCTTATATTACTACCGAATCTCCTTTACAATATACATTTTTGGAACCATGATCTTTAGTTTGTTCGCGGCACACGTGCTTTGGACCCCTGGTGTGGTCGCATTGCCCAGCGACATGATGCTATGTGGGTCAGTGGTAGAATCCGCAGACGGAGCCGGAAACCAACGGGCCTGGGCCGCAAGTATGCTGATATTGGGTTCAAACAACTATCAAAAAACACCATACTCGTTCTTGAAAATCGGAACAAGATTGCCGGGCTATTAACAATTTACACCGGTTTAACTTTTATTAAATATAACTGCTAAATTGCATACTGGATTTAATTAAAATCATAATAAATTATATGTTTTTACTTTTTTAATAAGACTTTGAGATAACATACCAACATATTTTCTAATAATGATGTTACATAGGTAGTTCAAATTTATAGATATATTCAGTGGCTTTCGTTTTAAATATGGAATTGAAAATAGGCGTAATAATTGCATATTTGGAACATGGATTAGGTTATGGCAATGCTATTTCATACAAACTCACAAAGTAGAAACAAATAGAATATGCTAAGTGTCCTGTTCAATCTCTATCTTTTGTAGTTTATAGATTTCGTTCTGTGCCCCACAAAAAACAGTTTTTTATGCATAGCATGTACTTTTTTTATAATAATCATGAAATCTTTAAACATAAAAGAAAAGTCCTGTTATGAGGTATAATAGAAAACTAACAAATACCCGAGCAAAAAATGTGTCGATATTTACTGGATGTCGATAAAAATTTACGATATTATCATCGTTTTCTAACAAAAGCTATGTAATTAAATTATATTCAACCATAATAGGAACGTGATATTATCATAAAATGGGTTCTACGATTGTTTGAAGTCAGATTACACCATAAAATATCATCGTTTAAGAATTCATTTAAAATTAAAAACAAGTTTAGTAAAATCAGTTTTGTACAACACTTTCGCAAAGTTGACAAGTGGGCAAAAGTGGGTATGATCTCTTGAGTAAATCCACATTTTTATTTAAAATGAAAGAATATCTTCGTGTCATCCTTTTTTATGATTTTTCCCTTTTAAGGCTAGACCTTATGAGAAACTTTGAGGTCAGAGAAACTAAATAATTTTAACTGGGCATAAATATTAAAATAATATAGATGGAAATATACATTGACGAACTTCCTATAGTATTCAACAGATGCGTGTTGTAAATAATTGAAAATTGCTGCATTTTGATTTAACATTTCCGTGTTTGAAAATACATTATTACAATCACAATCCATACCTTCCGCTTACTCGGAGCCCTAGCCCTACTTCGAGTTACGTTATTTTGCCAGGGGCACAGCGTCGTACCTCCATAACGTATAATTTGTGGTGGAACATCCCGAAAACGTATCCGAAATCTATTCGATAACGATCGTCGATCGTGCATTATTTCGGATATGAAAAAACATGTAAACCAAACTAGGACATCGTTTAAAATAATGATTCATGTTCCGTCCGATTTGATGTTATTTATTTAGATTAGTTTGAATATTATCGATTTGATCAACATAAACGCAAGTGCAACATGCAAGGTATGGGTATTTTTAATGCTTGTAATAAAGATTGGTAGAACAACAAAAATGAATGCCATGACAAAGCTTTAAAGCACCTAACAAAATTACTACTACTTCTACTTTCCATTATCCGCACCCAATGGTGCATAGAGCACTGGATTTGTACACCAAGTGCAGTGTATCTCGATCATTTTATTAAACGAAGGTAGGATGATCAGTCTTACGCTTCAGTGCGAGTCCAAAGTATCACACATGAAATATTAATATGAAGATCACATCTACATAAATATAAAATGTTGACCCCTACGGGAATAGAACACGCAACCGCATGCATGGTAGCCAAATGCCCTACCACTATTCTACGAGGCGGACAAAATTAACATAATATTTATTTTTGTTAAAACAAAAAAAATCATTTGATTTCTAATATACCATTCCTAAATATTTTAATTTCGGTTTTACCTACAAACTTTTATATGAGCTACAATTTGTTCACTAATTTCGAGTAATAAGTCTTCGTCTACTATACATTTTGTATTCAAATCATTATAATATTAAATTAATTGAAATTAATACCCATCTAATATATCTATCCAACCACCACATAGAAAAGACAGTATATTATGAAAAAATAATTTTTATAATTTCAATAAAAGTGTTAAAAACCTAAGCAAACCAAGTCCAAAAAAATTTTTTGGGATTTTTGGGATTTGCCAAGAGCAAATGAATACTTACTTATTAATTGTGTAAACTTTCACAATTATGGTATTGAACAGTTAAATACTTGACAACTTTAAGCAGTAATCAATCAGCGTCCTTATGGATTAAAAACTTTAATGTTTTGTTACCCCCAAAAACGGACAACGAGCTGTTGCTCGATCACAGATCAGTACAACGAGGTAATATGATTGCTAACGATTTTTATTTGAAATTATTTCACTATCAAATAAAAATCGATCGGGCTTTATCTAGTCGCGAGCCATTTTATATGATAGAGATATATCTATTCGCACAAAATTTCATTCAATCTTTATTATATTTAGTCGGTTTTCGGCAAGCCAATATGAGAAAAGCAGTCGAAATAATAAAAAATCCGTCAAGCGCGATGAAACGTTTGTCTTTAACATCAAGAAGATAATAATTTTAACCTTAGATTCGGATCCGCTTTGATTTCCGCTGATCAGATTTCATTCCGCTTTTCAAAGTTTATGTCATTTGCTCAAACCGTTCTTCAGAGTGCACGCTTTTAACTCTCGATAGCACTTTGCTTTCAACAAATGATATTTACTATAGTTATTTTATCAAATAAATATAGTTGTTTACTCCTAATAATTAAACGCAGATAACTTGCAAACGCCATAATCAAGAAGATAGTCCATTAAATTTTAACCTCTGATTTTGATCTTTGCTTTATTATTGATCTTTCATTCCACTTTTCAAAGCTTTGATCTTCAGAGTGCATCTCTAGCACTTTGTTCAACATAATATTTACTAAAGTTATCGGCTAATTACTCATATAATTAAACGCAGAGACTTGAACCCATAATAACTAGAATAACAAGCGTGCGATTTGATTATTATACAGGACGTGACGTCAGATAAAAGTTGTTTCGTAAAAAAATAATTAAAAGTAAGGTCAATTTCATTTTTCGACAACTGGTTTTAAAGGCTTTTTATTACACTGATACATTTATTTAATGATGTCGATTTTGCATCAACCCATAAACCACTATTGGCGAATGAAAAATATTGTAAACGGAAATTGTTAATTGGATAAAAATATAAACATTGTGAAAATACCAACCATTTGTTAAATGCCAAATTATTCATTTAAAAAGTATTTATTATATATTCGTTTGTTACTTACAAAGAAAAGAAAAAATAATTAAGCTTAGAGGCTCACGCTCACCACCTCAAATTTTGGAATAAAAACGTTATTATTATCATAATCGTTCGTACTCCATCAACCCATACACGATCGTCATATATCGTACATAAATTCATACATCAAACCCATCACAAAAGCATAATCATAATAATCATTTCATCATTCACAACGGGAAGTTTTTATGTTAGTTTTTGCTTATAACATACAAAAGCTAAGACATAAAACATACTAAAAATTTATCGATCATTTAGGTATGTCCTAATAATTGTATTCAAATTTGTTATTTTACCATGATGGACGTACATACATAAATTTATTTATAAAACTATATCTCAACAGAGATCAAAAAGCTTTTTTCTGAGATATAAATAAACAAATTTGTAACTGAAATCAATGACTAAAGCTCGCGTTTGTTTTTCCAGGTCGCGTGAAGGCGACTTGTGTGCTTAACTCGGACTTCGGATTCACTTTGGACTGTGCTTTCAAAAAGTCCAGCTTGTTTAGGGTTCGCAACCTGGGAGGGATCAAGGCACATGTAGGCTTAGGTAATTAGTACTTTTCAAAGCTTTTTATAACCTTACTTAAACTTACTTAAAATAAGCACCTTATAGTCTAAACTACCGCCCGATCACAAAATGCAAAACACAAAATACAGTCCAACAAAAAAGTCGAAGAGGCAAAATTTTTCACAATTTTTTTTGTTTTTACATAATTGATGTTAGCATCTGCAGTAAGTCCTTTTAGTGATTGGACTGCAGTATGTAACGATTATAAATAAACGAATTATTGTTTCGTTTTTACTCAAAAAATGTTATTTCAAAACTTCTTTAAAGCAGTATTTACTTTTATATAAATAATATACGCAAGAAAGCTTTATTTTATCTAAAGCCTTGTGGCCAAATGTATTTTTTTAAATGTAATAAATTACTATGATTTATAGAAGCATTTCTTTATATTTTCTGTGATGTATTTTTAATATTAAACCGTAGCATAATGACTGTATATTTTACATGTTTTTTTACAGAAACTAATTTTCCTATATCATTTTTTAAACATTAGTAACTTAATGTAGTGCATGAATGTTATATCTATAATATTTTATTATTAAGTTTACTAATTACTTTACTATTTTGAGGTTGTGGGATTTTAATACTGTGGCTCTGACAATTAAATAATATTTATACATGTCATATTCTTTCGATGGACTCTTTTTAGAATGCCCAAGGAAGTATGAAAACTGTGGTTTAGTGGTTAGTTCATTGATCTATCGTAAACAATTTCTCGACTAGATCATATCAATCCAGAAAGTACATTTGAAAATTGATTCCTGTAATTTAATCTATAAAATGATTTTCTTTTATTACTGAACCATAACAAAAAGAAAATGATTGATACTGTTTGAACTAAATGATAACGTATGTAGAATTTTTAGAAAGCAAATAAGCAGTTTTCCAATAATCTTAAAGCTAACTCAACTAACCAATTTAAGGAGCTGTGTTTTAAAAAAATATTTTATTTTGGTAGGATTAACCCTTTTGAGCTTTGCCAGTGTTGTGTTATAACATATGATATTTTTATATTTTTATGACACAATGACACGCTTAGACAAGAAAATAAAACGGTTTAGAAATTCTTGATAAATAATATTTTTGCACTTTATTCAAAAGGAAATTAGCTTGATTTGATTTCGAAATTTGCGATACCGATTCTTTGATAATAAAATATTAAATAACTGCAAATACGGTACATTTGTAGACGAGTATTATTTATGCGAATTCGCCAATTCGCCAGAGGTCGCCACCTCGTAGTATGGTTATAAAGACGCTAAACTCACCATACAAGTATTTTGGGTTCGATTCCCAGTGAAATAATAAAAGATATGGGTATCTGAGATATCAGTCATTATTGATATTGCAATAGATACAGAGAAGCTATGGATATGAATTTGTGGATTATCTAGGCGTTTACAGGGCTTCTGACCTCTCATTGGCTGGGATGAGTAGACACATGATGTATTACAGCATTCCCCATTCCACCCATCGTCCGATAATCACATACATTTATTTTTTTAAACCCTCTAAAATTTTGAATTCTCCTTCGTCATTTCGCTGTCAGAAAGCTATAGACAACTGCTGATGAGCGGAATGTTGTAATACATCAAGTGGCCACTTGACCCAGCCAACGACAAGTCCTGTAAAATGCCTAGATAATTCAAAAGTTTATATTCAGAGCTTAACTGAATCAGTAATGATTAATTAAATTTCAATGATTTAAAAGTTGATCAATCCTTAAAACTACATCGATTAGATGATTAAAGTTTACCCATAATCGTGTTATGTTTTTCTTAATAGCAAACATCGTAGATACAGCAAAATTATGCATTTAATGACTTGTTAATCTGTATTGCATAATTGTTTATATTGTATAATACATGAATTATTACTGAAGCGAATAGAAAGGGACTTGTCCTTGCACGAGAACAGATGAGGTCGTATGGTGCATACCAATAATGCTGATTATTAAGGTGGTTAAGGCTGATGCAGCTGTCATTAATGCACTTGATGCTTGATGCAATTATTTATCGGAAGCGCCAGCGGCTACCTACTTGCATATTAAGATACATCCATGAATGCATTAGATGCAAGTTTGACACGCTATATGGCATTATGGAATTTGAAAAAATGGTGCTAAATATTTTTTGCAAATGTAGGTTATAAAAGCAAAGACTGAAATGAAGGTTAAACAAATCAAATCACATCGCCCTCATAATTGTTTGTTTAACAAACTATTTAAAAAATAATTTTTCGTTTTTATGGTACCCATCGTGTAAAATTGTTAATTCAATTACTAAAATCAGACGCATAAATAAATAATATCGGGAATAAAATATTATTCCATTTACCTACAATATGAAATTTTACAAGGTTCACGTAAGTATTTCCAGATGGTCCATGCGGAAATAATTTAGATTATGTTTTTCTGGGTTATTATGCCGTGTTTAATATTGGGGCCCATTGCAATGTCCATCTTCAGGACTGATGTATCAGTATAGTCTTATGTGTGAGGAGTTTGTACCGTGTCGCAGTCGGGCAATGTATGTGATTAAGTGTGAGTAATAATTGTCACTTTTTTAGTAAATATCAAATGTGATTAACTGACACAATTTTTTTCAAAAGGTATATAAATCATTGCTAACAGTAAATAAAATTTTACGAAATTTATAATTTGTTTATATAAACAAGATAGGACGCGACGCAAAGCTTCATATTATAATATTATTACGTGAAACTAGTTTTTTTTACTTTTTAAGTGTTAGTAGTTTAGATTCATAATTTTGTCTTGTGATCATTAGGTATATTTTATGAAATAGTGTATTTTTAATGATAGCTCTCACACAATACATAAAGTGGATTTGACGCAAAAATTAATAACTTTCTACTCTTCATTTTACCATTGAAACTATTTACAACTTGGTGTCATACAATTCATAAGAAACTGCTTAATTAGCGAAGAAATTCGGTTCAAAGTTCACTAAGTATTCAGATAGTACCTTAAGTTATGAATTCTAATTGTAGATTTCATTAATCTTTCTAGATATTTTCTTTCATACTCGTGTCGATTCTTGAATAATCATCGAGAAAAAGATTTCGTAAGATATATTGTAAGAGTCAATAGTTCATGTCATTTAAATGAACAAAACTTGGTACCTTAGTACAAAAGAAAATGGAGAAATTACACACTTATTATTGATGAAACCTTACAAAACTATTCCAAAGTTAACTATGTATATATACAAATAGGTACTCATATTGTACATTTATATGTATCACACAAATACGTGTGAAAGGATGACAAGTAAATTCGTCTCAATTTGTGATAAATCCTTTTAAAATTATGAAACGAGAGAAACGATATCGTCCTTCCAAAAGGACGATATCTTTTAAAAATGAATTGATGTCTTTTAAATTATATTTTTAGTTAAAATTCTGTGATTACAACATATTTCTAAGCGATCGTACACCCATTTCAAGATTATAACTTTAACCCTTAGGCTGAAAGTCATTGTCACTAAGTCAATCTTAGTATCTATGTTCAACGGATAGGTTGAATGCTTGAAAACAACTCTATTCAGAACTTAGCTCAGACTTATTTCAAGATTGAATGCTCTACTAATAACTTGAATACAGCAATTGACTACATTTACTTTATTTCACCAGGTTTCAGTGTGGGAGACGAGCTTGGGTTTGGACAGTCTCTAACGAACTTGGACACCAGCAAACGGAGGTCTGTTGCTGCCAGAAATGGGGCTCCGGTACCAGCAAATAGCCTTGGAAGTCTGATGGTGTGCCACAACAGCAACAAAAAGTAATAAAACTTCCCATTTATTTATTTATTTGTGGACATGAATTCCATTTAAACACGGTTACATGTTATATACCATTTTGAAGAAAACAGTAGAGGGAAGGGTAAAACAATATTAAAGTATATAAAGCTAGGACAAAAAAATCTCATGAAAAGATCTAATCTAATTCATTGAGTTGAAATGTTGATAGACTTACACCGAAAAAGCCCAGATCCTGTCTTGAGTTTACAATGCAGCATAAACCAAGAAATTGGTGCGTGAAAGATGCAGTTCGTTTTGTGCTGATCAAGAAACAGCACGTCATTGTTTCTCAATCTACGGACCGGAATACTAACGGTCACTTGTATCAGCAGAGATTTTTAAACTAAATTTAAAAAAAATAAAAAAAATTATAAGGTGAAGGGAAGGAATTATTGCGGTATGGGTAGTACATATAGTGGTACTTCTTTGATAAATTTCATACGCGTCGAATTAGTTATTGGTAGGTTAAAATATGGGTAGTACATATGAGTGTGGTACAGTCTAACTTTGTAGTAGACAAAAACTGGATTTCACCTATTACGGGCTAATAATTACAATTTGACATCTCAACAGAGACGAGAAACTTGGAAGGGAATATGGATATCTAGGCGTTTACAGGGCTTATGACCTGTCATTGGCTGGGTTAAGTGGCCACTTGATGTATTACAACATTCCCCATTTCACCTAGTATTTAATATCCATATCTGCCAATATACAGTAAAATGGCGCGACGCTTCACAGTGTGAACTCTCTGTCATCCATTGAGAAAATTTCTAAGCATTTTAGCAGAAACCTTTATGATTGCAAGTGTCAATTTGTTATGCTTATAACTTTTCAGCTAATTTTTATAAACAACATTTTGAGTGTGTCCAAATACTTGTAGACAAAAACTGGATTTCACCTATTACGGGCTAATAATTACAATTTGACATCTCAACAGAGACGAGAAACTTGGAAGGGAATATGGATATCTTTTTCCCCATTTCACCTAGTATTTAATATCCATATCTGCCAATATACAGTAAAATGGCGCGACGCTTCACATGTGAACTCTCTGTCATCCATTGAGAAAAATTTCTAAGCATTTTAGCAGAAACCTTTATGATTGCAAGTGAGATTCTTACCGAATTATATCACCTACTAGGAAACGCCTGAAGATGAATCTTCAATTTGTTATGCTTATAACTTTTTCCAGCTAATTTTTATAAACAACATTTTGAGTGTGTCCAAATACTTGTAGACAAAAACTGGATTTAAAAACTATTACGGGCTAATAATTACAATTTGACATCTCAACAGAGACGAGAAACTTGGAAGGGAATATGGATATCTAGGCGTTTTACAGGGCTTATGACCTGGCCATTGGATGGGTTAAATGCCACTTGATGTATTACAACATTCCCCATTTCACCTTCATTTAATATTTAATATCCATATCTGCCAATATACAGTAAAATGGCGCGCTACGCTTCACATGTGAAAGCAGAAACCTTTATGATTGCAAGTGAGATTCTTACCGAACCATATCACCTACTAGGAAACGCCTGAAGATGAATCCCTTCAATAAATTTTCTATAGATATAAAAATCTTAGAAAATTTTCTCAATGGAATGACAGAGTGGCAGATATGGGATATTAAATAAGGAATGTTGTGACAGGTCATAAAAACGCCTAGATATCCATATTCCCTTCCAAGTTTCTCGTCTCTGTTGAGATGTCAAATTGTAATTATTAGCCCGTAATAGGTGAAATCCAGTTTTTGTCTACAAGTATTTGGACACACTCAAAATGTTGTTTATAAAAAATTAGCTGGTAAAAGTTATAAGCATAACAAATTGAAGATTCATCTTCAGGCGTTTCACTTGCAATCATAAAGGTTTCTGCTAAAATGCTTAGAAATTTTCTCATGGATGACAGAGAGTTCACATGTGAAGCGTCCGCGCCATTTTACTGTATAATTGGCAGATATGGATATTAATACTAGGTGAAATGGGGAATGTAGTGTAATACATCAAGTGGCCACTTAACCCAGCCAATGACAGGTCATAAGCCCTGTAAACGCCTAGATATCATATTCCCTTGTTTCTCGTCTCTGTTGAGATAGTCAAAATTATAATCTTTCTACAAGGTATTGGACACACTCAAAATGTTGTTTATAAAAAATTAGCTGGTAAAAGTTATCCCTCAGTATCCTAGTAGGTAAATGTCTCGGTGTTGAATAAATGTTTGCTATGTGCATACCTTCATAACTGCGAAGTTTATCAAAAAGCTTGAGCCTAGAAATTTTCTCAATGGAGACAGAGGTTCACATGTGAAGCGTCGCGTCTGTATATTGGCAGTGTCTTGTAAAAGTTATTTAGTTCATGGACATAGTAATATATCTTATTAAGCTTTGTACCTACTTACGAGCTTAATAAGGAAGTATTTGTATGTAGTTAAACCTTCTTGATGAACAATTAGTAAAATTTAGTACTTGAAAAAAGTAAAATAAACACTCACACTCGAAATGGTCACTAGGATATCGTAGGCGTAAAATATTTCTAAAGTACAAAATGTATTTATACAATGAACAAATAAATTATTTGAAATTTATTTGTATTACCTTGATGATAACGATTTATCATAAAATATAGTATTGCAAGCGCGTAGATAAAGTGGGTAGCATTCTTTTGCTGTATGTATGCCTCCCGAGAGCCTTAACTATGCTTGCCTATTTTACAAAAGCCCCAGTAGTTCTCGGTGTCCTGGACGTCCACTGTTGACAATCCGTCGGCAGTTTGCGTCAGAGCTGCGGCACGCGAACCTGACTTGGGAGGATGCGAACCTGACTTGGAACTGGCGGCCGATCGCTTGGCTTGGAGGCAGTTTGCGGAATCCACATGGAGCAGATGTTGTTGTTGTTGTAACCATCATACCATTTCTCAGGAATGGTAGACAGAGGAAATAAAACGCCATACCATTATTATATCTATGCAGACTATACACCATTATATCCTGGCACACTAACTTGTGTTTTGTGATTTGTGTTTTATATAATAAGAAAAAGAATGTTATGTATAAAAACATAAAATAAAACTTATATAATATTTAAAACACATGTTGAGTTTGTTTTTCTTTCTGTTTTCGAAATGTCACGTCGCGTCGTGTCCATGCATTAATCAAACGTTTGCCTAGTTGTTAATTACTTTTTGTCTTTGTGATTAAGCTATTGATGTTAAAATAAACAAGAAAGTGTCAACGCTGTCGCTAAAACTAATTTCTAATAAGAAATAGTCGACAGTTTGACTATGGTCAAAGATGTTTTAGCGACTAATTTATTCCTTGGCATTTGCTTTTTGTGAACAACGACAATATACATATTAAATATTATACAATGTACGTTATGACGAGATGTGACGGAAATCGTTTTAACATTTCGACAGATAGTTGAATGGTTTACAACAATGTACTGTTTATTGCTAATACTGATGCATCTTACAAGTTTCTCTTTTTGATTAGCTTTTAACCTGGATAAACATATGAAAGGGAATCCAATAACAACAAATGTGTGTGTAGTTAGTCTGATCAGGCAGTAAAACCAAGCGTTTTAGTTTGCAAATACTCTTATGAGATCTATTAATTTTATGGTAATCAACGTGCGTAGGTGATAAGATTTGATGAAAGCATTCTGATGGGATCGAATGAGATATTTAGTATTGTAAATATATCTTGTTTTAAGTTAAAAATGAGAAAAATAGTAAAGTGCGATGATACGTTGTATAATATTTCAGTAAAATTATAATAATGTAAATCAATTTTGTTTAAAGTTTTTTTATCAACTGGGTATATCGTATCTTAGCTTATGAAAACAAATTGTTAAGACTTACTGAATGAAAAAATTCAGGTTCACTTAAAAACATTGATGATTGTTAAAAAAAAGTCAATCGGGGTTTTGGTAACTGATATAATATTATTCTTCTTTTTCAGGAGAAGGCACAAAAGCCAAAGAACCGACTGACTGTGCGGATCCCATCATCTTCAACTACAACAGCAGCCCCAACTACAACAGGAAGAATAACGAACACGTCACCAGCAATAAACGTTGCTGTGGAAGAGAATGCTATCCAAACTGGACGTTCGCATTCAATGCGGCAGCTCTCTCTTACCAATCCAGCCCCATTGGCCGTACCTCCATTCAAACCAATCCCTCCAGCACAGGACATGGTGGCCCCAGTACCAACTGTGGCATCGAAAAATGTCTACGTACAGTATCCAATCGCAAGTCAAGGAATAGTCAAAACATCTTCCATCACCTACGATCAAAAGCCACAGCAGAATTTGAACAGAATGGGGCAAGTTCCTAAGTCCAATTTTGTGAACGTGTCAGCCGCTCCGATGAGAGTTGTCAACATAGGACAGCCTGTAAGGAATTCAGGGTATTCAAGTTCATCTGATCAAGGGTTGAGAACGGTTCCAGCACCAGTTATTGTGGGAACCTCACCACAATATCCGGCGTTCCAAGCTATGCCTAATTCTATTTCAAGATTATCTACTGGAACTTCTATCCGTGTAGACGATTCTCCTCAACCAATAGGCAGTGTTTCTGTTGTATCTCCTCAGTCATATAAAAACTCTGTTCAAATTCCGATGGCTCCTTCCATGATGAACAGATATCCAACTGCAGCTTCGTTCGCTCAAAACACTCTTTCTCTTCACAAAGACCAAGGGCCTGCATTTGCATTCCCAGCGCAATATCAGTCGAATAATTACGCTCAGCTTCAAAATCATCTTTCTTTAAACCAAGCCTCGAAGCTGACTCCCAAGATTGACCACATGGTCCAGTATAATACAGTGGGGACTCAGAACTCTATGTCTGACTATCCTGCTCAAGGTACTTTGTATGAGAAGATTTTGGCTATTTCGAAGGCTACAAATTTGTCTGTTGAAGCTATTGAGGCAGCGATTAAGTTGAGGCAGCAACAGCTTATCAGTCAAATGTTAAATACTCCTCCGAGCACCACTTCTACTACAACCACGTCTACTACACCCCTTCCTCCGCCACCCCCACCGCCACCTCCACCACCACCAAAAAGGTATGACGTAACAATATTTTTTTAAAACACATAATTCTATAGTAAAGAAAAATGAGACAAGAAGATAATATTTAAAGGTGACTTCTGAACTTTTGTGTTTTGTGAAAGTGGCAATTTAAAAAAATTAAATGAAGTTTTGTGAATCACTATTATGACGATAATAGTTTTCAAAATCCTATTTTACTATAATAGTACCTATTTTACATTACGTTTTATTAACGCTTATAGATTCTTATGAAATTATGAAATTATTCTTATAGATTCTGTTTAGTGAAATGTTATTTCTGATATATTGCCATTTAGCATATAAAAATATCGCAAAACATTGACTAAAAAAGAGAAATCTGTGAATAATGGAATTTGTTATAGCTTTACGATACATATACTCATATGAATTTTTTGTTGTATTGTCAAAAAAAATCTATGTTGCTATTTAATCTAAAGATAAACCACTATTGGCTGTCAATACTCTGCGAAAAAACAATAAATTTACCTATTTTAAGCTAAGTTTTAAATTTATTTAAGGCACAACAAGTACCAGGAGCCCGCCCAGAAGGTGATGAACGCTCCTAAGGAATACTACCCTGTGGGATACGACAAGAACTTTGACGATAACTTCGTGTCCAAGGTCGAACTTCCAGAAACTTCCTTCTACTGCGGCGACCAGAAACATTTCCCAGGGTTGTACGGAGACGAAGACTTAGGTTGCATGGTAAATATTTTTTTCAATAAATAAAAAATCTTTAATTTAAAAGCTGACTAAAATAATAGTTTTTAAAAAAAATTTTTACGGGTGGCTGTGGTCTGTAGAAAGTAGAAAAAATATTTTTTCGCTGCAATTCGCTACTACATAAATAGTTCAAGTGCATTTTAATTTATGTATTAAATAAGTTAATTTATGTTTGGTTGCAAAATTGACATGTTAAAAGGTGGAGTGTGGCCGACTACTAGATCTCCTGAAAGTGGCCGGTTGCTTGGTTTGAAGTTAGGAAGTTTGGGGAATCCATATGCTCCACATAGGGAGCGGATATGGTATGATGATGATGAAACAAAATACGCGTGTACCTAATTAATGTTCTAAGTTTTTATGGGAAATCCAACATTATGTTATTTTGTCGTTACCTCCGTCATTTATTTAAATCAAGCAAATTGTTAACATAAAGTCAGTTCATGTTTACATTGTTCACGCACCGGTACTTGAATCTATTTACATGAGTAAGTTGTACTCGCGTCCATATTAGATGTCCAAATAGAAAGTGTTGAAATCAGGTCATAACTCAAGTGTGGATCTAATATTATATTTAGGAGCGCTTCTTCACCTTTGATGTCACGAACTACGTAACTTCAAAAATTAATTTATCACGTTTCAATATTGATGCGGAGGTTGGATAATAAAGTGGATTTTACAGATGGATTCATATTTTATTGACAGAGAAAGCGGGTTTTGTTAAGGTTCATCTATTAGTGGTAAAATAAACGTGTTCAATATATGCGATTTTGACATATGTTTATTTTTATTTTATTGCCCTGAAGTTTATGATCAAAAAGTTGTCGTGGATAATATTGTATTTTTATTGTTGGCTATTACAAATTTTTCTCTGTCTTTCCAGGTGTTCCACGTATGTGCTTTGACGGATGAAGGACTTATTATGAAATCCTTCCTTTGCCCAGAATCTACGCTTTTCGATCAAACTATTTTGAAGTGCAACTGGTGGTTCTACGTTGATTGCAAGAGCTCAAAACGATTATACGACTCTAACATTCCAATCTCAAAAAGTTATCAACTCATGAAAGCTTTAACTTTCTTCTCTTCTTACAAAAAAGAAGTACAAGGAGAGGAACAGAGCAACACACTTCAAAGATCATCTCAAATAACAGAAAATAAGGAAGGTGTTAGGAATGCAGTGAAAATTTTACAGACTCAGTCTCATATGGAATTACCGAAAGTTGAAATCATTGAAAGTAAATCAAATCGATCCTCTGTGGACCAAGCATCTAGAAATAGCAAACGGTTTTCTCCAGTTAATGTTGTCGAAATCAATTCTCTTTCCAGCGATATACCCGAAACTGACAATGTCGGTGGCGAAAAGGTTGATAAAAAAGACGACAGAAAATACAGACAAGTACCATCGAATCATAGAAAACTGACTACTAGTTCAATCGAAAACAAACAACGATCAACAGAGAAAAACTCAAGCGCAAATGACAATTTGAAAAATCACGTTACATCTGAAAGTGTAAGTACGGAAAAAAGTGCAATAAATACTTTGAGAGCAAGGAATACCACTAGAAAAAGGATCAATTACCCTACCAAAAAACCAGTAGTTATAATAGTTGCAGATACTAAACTATCCACAGAAAATAAAGAGTCTGTTGAATCGACTGATTTAAATCTTCAAAGACATCGATCTGAAAGAGCGAGCGAAGAAGTCGAAGATAGCAAAGATACAAGACAATCTTTCAAGCTTAAAAAAAAGCTAAACATTGAAGACCCAGCATCAAAATCTAATAGTTATATTATAACGTCAAATAGAGAAGCTGCAGAAATGACTATTGCTAAAATGGATGAAGCCATTATCGGTCAAAAGAAACAAGATTTTACGTGAAATGAAACATTTTCAAAATCCACAATTAATTAACACGGTGAATGATAGACAAATTTGTGATTACATCAGTATAGTTTTGTGAGAACTTTCCTTACATTATTAAGTAAGGTAAAATTGGGCATGAATTGTTAATCGTAAAATACATATAAGCTCATTTTTTATAAAAAAATCTTCTCATTACGAATAAATAACTGCTTACCACGATTTTTTTTAACAAAAAAAAAAAGTATTGGCGTAGATTCAGTCAATATTAAACAAAATAATAAAACGAACTTAAATATTAAATGAGGAAAATGTTTTTATTCATATTCTTACCTATTGATGTAGATATGTTTTTTTATTTAAAAAATCTTTATTATTAAAGTATCTTCTAGATATAATTTGTAAATATCGTTATGCCATTTCCTAATCTTATTTATTTGTATTATTTTTACGAACATAGAAATATATTTTACAGCCTGTAAAAAATGTTTTCTAGTTATTTTATGATTATATTTTATATTGGATTTAGTCTTTTAGTCAAAAACAAAGTAGACCTCTTCTTGTTATAAAATACTTTTTGTAAACTTTTTAAATACTGTAAGCATAAAACACGTGTTTTTAAAACTTTTATGAATTAATTGTAATAAAGATATTAAAAGTTTTTATATTCTAAGTTAATCGAAAAAGTATAAGTCAACATCGATTTTCTTTGAGTGATTTTAAACTATTCGTTTTTACATTTTTAAAGAAAAACGTGTGAATACCTAATACAAATTATATCTACTTGCCTAAAAATTGTTAAAGTATTGTTATTAACCTCTTCTTAATTATTGTGACATAAGAAAGGATAACACACCTAATTATTTGCTCATTTATAATGTATGTTTTGTGAAAAAATAAATATACTTTAAAATTACTTTATTTTTTATTTATTCAATATTTATCTCGGTAAGTATGTCCGCGTAGCATAGTGGTAGCGCATTTAGCTACCGTGGCTGAGGTCGCGGGGTTTCGATTCCCGTAGGGGGTCAACATGAAATGTTTATTAACATGAGATTTTCATATGAATATTTCATGATTTTGTGATACCTTGGACTGGTACTAAAGCGTAAGACTGATCATCTTGCCTTCATGTAATCTTGTATCAAGATACTTTTTTAAAAAAATATCATATACTCTGCACTTGGTGTTTTTATCTTCCCTATGCACCATTGGGTGCGGATAAGGGAAAGTAGTAGTAGTAAGTAGGTACAACAGAAAACTGATAAAAACAGAAAATCATGCTTGAAAATATGGAAGTTGAAGCCTACTTTTAAGGTTTAAAAACAAAATAAACCTTCAAATAAACGCACTTCGATGCATATTTTCTACAATTATTGATCATTATTATCTACTACTTTTCCTTGCACCAAATAGTGCATAGTACAGCATTAGTACATCAAGCTCAGCGAATCTTAGTAATTTGATACAAGTAAAAAACTAGTCTTACGCTTCGGCTCCATTCCAAGGTATAACACAAAATTAAGTAAAAAAAAATACATTGAAATGAATATATTTTATATTGGTCCACTTATTTCTCGCCATTATCGATTATGTATTATTGTGTTTTTTGTGCTAGGATGTAGAAGTTGAGAAAGTCCGAGAAAGATATGGCTTGATCAAGTGCTTGAAGGTGATTAGGTGTAATGCCGGAATAATCGGCGTGCGTGCACGAGAAGATGTATTAATGTGGAGGAAGCAAGGGAAGTTTGCCAGGGAGTAGTGTAGCGTTCTTCCTCTCTGCTTTACACCTACGGAGCAATGTTTTGATGGTTAGTTAGTTAAATATTTTGGTAATATCACACATAAAAATTGATTATTTAAATTAAATTTACGCTCTAGGCCTGTTGTTCCAAAAATAACTCCAACATATATAGGGCTGAGATGACAATATAAAGATAGATTATTAAGTCAAAATTACGGATTATTAATTGAATGTAGGTATTAATGCTCAAATTTTCGTAAAGAAAATTTAATTATATTTTTTATCGCCAGTCAGTGGTAGACTGCGTGATCTTCCTGCTATAATCAATACACAATGCACTATAGCTTAATTTTAAACTACATTTTTTATTTACATGTGTAAGTAGGTGCCTTCAATTCTATGAACGGAGTGAATCAAAATATTTTGTACTTTTAATTCTTGTCTGACAACGGTGTTACCGACATCTATGTTAAATAGTTCGAATTAAAACGAAAAGAAGCCTTAAGATCATACTTTTCTTTCATAAGATTGCACTAAAGTCTAAAAGAGTGGTAAGGTTGGGGAGTAAATTTAATAAAATATTGGATTATTACTTTTGTACGTTTTAGAAAAAAAGTTTAAATTTCTACTTTCCCTTATCGGCATCGCGATGCGTTAGGCACTGCATAAGCACAACAATTGCAGTGCATCTTGATCATTTGTCACATCAGTCGCGATATCAGTCTTACGCTTCAGTGCCAGACAAAAGTAGTAAAAGTAAGTTAAAAGTAATAAGTAAGTAAGTAGTAAGTTGAATATTTATGTAGAGACAGACCAATGTACCTATATTTCTACACGAAAATGACATTTAAAAATAAATAATTTTATTAACTCCTATGGGAATCTAACCATGACCTGAGGCGTAATAGCCCAACGCGTTAACCACTACACTACGATACGGAAAAAAATCGTCACTAAAAATTATCTGTATCACAAAAGTAGGTTATTATCGGCTTACATGCTGGTCTACTCTCTCCTTGTCTAGCCTCTCTTTGTCTACTCTATTCCTACCGATCTTGTGTCATACCAATTTAAACATCATCATACCATATCCGCAACCTGTGTGGAGCATATGGAATCCACAAAATGCCTCCAGGCCAAGCGATCGGCTGCCAGCTCCCGTGCATCCTCCCAAGTCAAGTCCACGTCCCGCAGCTCTGACGCAAACTGCCGAAAAATTGTCAACAGTGGACGACCAGGACGCCGAGAACCTGATGCTTTGTAAAATAGGCAAGCATGGTTAAGGCTCTCGGAGGCATACGTAGTATATGGCCTAGCCAGCCGAAACGCCTTCGCCGGATGACAGTAGATACCAAGGGTTACTGTGTCCGTTGCCTCACCTCTGTGTTAAAAAGATAATTTTTTACTTCAGTAAAATAACTTGTAAATTTAGAAAATCTAATTTAAGGTAAGAGATAACGTTTTGTTTGTGTAATATTTTGTATTAAAATTTCATTAAATAATACGAGAAGCGAATGAATGATGAAATAATAGCTAAATATATTTATATAAATGTAAGTTATAACGTGAGTATGCCTCGAGAAAAGCGAAGGACGGATGCAGAATCGTGGAAGGCCGGGGAAGACATGGCATTATAAAGTACAATAAGAACTTTAAAATGGACAATAATTGAAAAGTCAGAGTAATCGATGTGCTTGCATGAGAGTAATAAATTATGATGAAACAAAATAATTGTGGCTGGACAGTGTGGCATTTTGTCCTCTCTGCCTACCCCTTCGGAGATATGGCATAATGATTGGTCAGAATTTTTTTAATAATTTTTCATCTGTGCATATCATGCATTCTTTGCGGAATAAGAAAGGTAAAAACACGAAAATATATTTTTAAAATAAAATTTATGTCAGAAGCATTCACGTTGTTAGGGTTAAATTAAAGAATTAAAATACTTTGTTTTGTACCAAAGTTTAGCTATAAACAAACAACAAACTATAATGCATTTCAATTTTATTAATATTTTTATCGAAGTGGAATTCGTGGGAAACATGAAAAATATTGATAGAAATATAACAAGATTGGAAGTGCCTGAGTCGTTTACACGGCGACTTTTTCGATTAAAAATTGACTGAGATACCTGAGCATTACCCGTTTAAACTAGGCCTTACGTTTCAGTGGCGGACCATGGAATTATGTATGAAATATTAAAATAATTATTAAACATTGACTTTGCCAGGAACTGAACCCGGGATCAGATACATAGTAGGTGATAGTTTAGTATGTTAACCACTGCACCACAAGACGGAAATAAAAAATGAATATAGCTGCAAATCCGTCAATCTTTAAAATTATCGCAGAAGGCTTGCATTAAATTAGTGCATTGAATAGATGCATTACGACATTATTCAATTTTAGTTCAATTAAATTCAAGTAAATGAATGTAATAGCATGAACTACCTACCTAGGTAGGCAAGAGAAATTATTTTTAAATATAAATTAATTACACACATGTAATATCATTAGCTTTTTTCATTATTATTTATTGTTAGGTTCATATTATGATATGCACTATGATGTTATGTTGTATAATACTTATTACCTTGCTTACTTAAGTCTTGTATGTGGATACATAACCTTGAAAATAAAACAAAAACCTTTTTTGAAAAATGTTTTAATAAAAAAAAAAAAACAAAGATTTTTTATTTAGATTTCACAAACTCAGCACACTATTATAACAATGAACAGAAAAGCATTTTTGGTTATTTTTTAAAAACAATAATAATAATTGTGAAAACACAAAAATAACAACGAAATGTGCTGAAGTTAATGAAGCTCTAAGATTATATAATATTACATAACAATATTATGGCATATTTTTTAATTTACAAAAAATAGTTAAGTTAGCGAGCCATAAAAAACAAAAAACAGAAACAAAACAATAACAAAAAACAGTATTGTCTTAGATAATTTAGTTCTAAAAAACGGTAAAATTCGGTAAATAAATATTTACTTTTTTTGAAGCAAATTGTATTACGCGTTAGATGGCTAATAACAAGGTATTGGTAACAAAAACGCTTAATCAATATTTAAACAATAAACATATTTTTGTAAAGAGCAATGTTTCGACATCCGTTCAAGTTTCCTGATTCGTTTAGTTTGGGCATGCGGAACTGAATCGAAGTTTATTGCACCATGCAATCGAGAATAATTGTTTCAAATAAAAATTATTCCTGAAAAACTGATCTAATTTCTATATAACCAATTGATTTATCTGGCGTTAAATTGCTATCAGGCTTAAGCTACGAAAGTGGTAGAAAAAATATTGTATTTCACATAGTTTGGCAATAATCCGCGGCGGCTTTTTACACAAGTATAAAATTATATCGGCGACATATTTTTTTTTCGATGTGGTTTGCGCAACGGTTTTGAAACAGTCCACAAAACGAATAGAAAACCTCTAATGGATATCACGCTCGTTGTTGTAACTTATTCCTAATTTCTGCTAAGGTGATCAGAAGTGGAAACTTGTTTGAAGTTTGTATCCATATTGGCTGCCGTCATCGCCGGAAAGGGCGCTGTAGTCGTCATATTGTGGCGAGTGGTGGATGGATCCTCCGCCGGTACTTTCGTAGCCCCCGTGGCTGATGTGCGAGTGGCCATGTCCGTGGCCGGAGCCGCCCGACCCACCGGAGCCGCCCGACCCACCGGACCCGTGGCCGGCCCCCTGGCCGCCTGAGCGGCGTCGACAGCCGCGGCGGCGGCAGCGGCCTTGGATGCCGCCTCAGCGGCGTTGTTTTGAGCCTGTTGGGCAGACAGCTGAAAAAAATACAAAAGCATTGAGTTACATTGATCACAATGTGAATTTTCGAAAAAGCTCAATCTGGCTACATTATTCCTCACGTAGATACAGCCCAAGGAAGTGAACTTGAATATGAGAAACTCGATATTATATCTATCACACGAAAGTCTCAATATAACATGTATTTACATAATGAAAAATATGCAGAGAGTATTCTGCACATTATGTCAAAATAAGTAAAAAAAAAATATAAGCTTTTATGTTGAATTTAGAATTACGAATACACGTGCCTTTAAAGCCCTTATGATATTTTTATTAGTTTATAAATGTACGCTCTGCGTCTACGGATCTCATCGACCTTATTAATAATTTTACTTATATGACAGTATTATGTTAATCTTTTACTGAAAGATATACCGTGATTTCAAATGGTACTTTTGGTGTAATTATCTTTTGCTAATAGCTCGTGTATTATATTATATGTTGTACATTAATGTAATATAAAAAATACTTAGAAAGATTACTATCCGGAATTGCGGTAAATAAAAATAATAGTATTGACCAAACTTTTACGACTCTTTTAATGCCAATCGGCAAATAATGTTTGCTTCAATGAATTCACATTTTTGAGGCTCCTTTTGTTTAAATTAAGTGTGAAAATCATTACCGGTCACAGCTTGCCGAACAAACGAATTATCAAATAAATGATAATATATTAATTGGATGATGTGCTGTTTTTGTTATAATAAAATCACGATTTTGATAGTGAAATTTATCATGCTTTGTGATTATGTCATAATTATCGTAATTTTAAATTAGATCGGAACCAAACTAGCAGGAAATGTCGTTGAAGTGATACATACCGTTTCAACGCTGTAAATTTTACATTTTGCGTAAAGGTTTTGAAGAGTGATGTCAAACTATATTAATAGTACAACGAATGTATGTTATTTTAAATAAACTTACCCAAAAACAGTTTTTTGCGAAGTGGCGGTTAGCATGAGGTATTAAGTTCGATTCCCGACAAGCTTAATTGAGTTAAGCTTGATTCACTCAAAATGTATTTTTAAAATGTTTTTTTTTAAATTATCGGAAGTGAAATGGACTGGTATTTAGAGCACAAACCTGAAGATGTTTTTTATTGTTTTAACTATGATAGATTCCTTTGCACGCTATATGAATAATAATTTTTAATTACAATTTGTACGTGGGCGTCTACCGTCCATTTATTGCAATATTTTTACGACTTTTCAGTACAATATATTTGACTGATGAAGTACGACTGATCGTCTTACTTTACCGATGCAGTGCCCTATGCACCATCGGGTGCGGATAAGGAAAAGTGTAGTAGTAATATAATACTAAAGTATTAAAAATGAAATTTGAATGGGAATGTTTTTACCAAAATGAAAATGAATTGTGATTTTTTGAACTGGGTTATGGTGTCTAGTGGTTAGATGTGCGGGCTCCAGATAAGAATCTTTTTACTAAAAAAACACTCTTCATCTTATTTCCTGCTTTCAGGCACAGTAAAAATATATCAAATCACGCTGAAGTTAAAATATTTGGTTAAGAACATAAAAAAGCTAATAAGTTCTTTATCCTCCTGGTTTCAATCCTGGGGATCGGTTGGCGAAGGTCTATCTTCTGTAGCTTTCTTCAGCTCATCAAAATTGTTTAAAATAAAATCCCTTTTTCTTCTTTCTTTTTTACCTGAGCATTGTTGGCAGCAGCTTGAGTAGCGTCAAAGTCGATTCTGACTCCATGAAGCTGTTCTGTGAGGGTCGCCAGCCTCTGCTTAGCTGCACCAACCATAGCCTGCTGGGCGGCAAGTTCTCCAGCCGACTGGCTGGCGGCATTCTGGGCGTTCTCCTGGGTGGCTTGGGCGGCGTTTAGGGCGGCTTGGATCACGTTCACCTGGGGAGGAGAAAAATGAGCTGTGTACCCTAGCGCTAACCTTAGCCAGGTCAAAAAAGAGAAAATTATAAAAAAATAGCATAATTCCGTTAAGCTTATTTGAACCAAATGAAGAATGAAAGCAATATTTTTGTATTTTAGAAAAATACACGTGAAAAGGTGGTGATAAAAACGTTTAAGGCAGTGTTTTTACAGCAGGTCTTATCAAATGTTGGTAATGAAATGTGAATTGATGATATCAAAAAAATGACAATGATTTTAAAGGTGCGAGTACCTACTGTGAATAAAGTTTTTGAAAATATATGAAAAGCAAATTAAAAAGAAGTGCAAAAATGTGATATGTTAACAGCGCTGGAAATATTACAATCCACTTTTTTTCAAAATATTTCATTCACAATTATTCGGCCATTATCCAATTAGGTTGGAAACATATATTATATTATGTGATTGCCACTGTTCATAAAGAACCGACAAATTGAATTAGAGCTGATGAAGATTTAAAGGAGTCATGCTTTGGTTACCATGAAACTATTCATGCAGACTAAATTTCTGAAGCAATCGAAAGCGGAACAAGCCGCAATGTTTTTAGAAGTAAACGCATTACATGATCTTTCTTCCTCGTCTAAAACTTCTAACCGCATAATAGATGTTACATTATCTGTCATTATTTATTATTATCGGAATTAGCCAATAAGGTGAGAAAGATAAATCTAAGAGGAAATTTTAATATTTTCAAGATCATGTTTGCCAAATTTATTTTAAAAATTTGGATCTTGACCGTACCTTTTTATTTGTGCTGTTATTATGGATATGATAATTTTAAACGCAAAATTCACGGATATCATTTTGGTGATTTTTTTGAGTGCGTGAAATGTGTAAACTTTTAATTTCATGGTTTGAGAGCCAAATATAAACATGATTGAGTAAGATGGTTACAAACTGTGCAGTTATTTAATTGAGGTGAGGCGAATCGAGGGTTAGTGCCGGTAACAGAGTTAATGGTGCCTTAAAGTCGGTAGTATCTAATAAGTGCTTATTAAAAGAGGATAAATTGGCAGTGCATAATGGAGTTCTGGTACCAACCCTTATGTATGGAAGCGAAGTATGGAGTTGGAAAAATAAGGATGAAAGTAGATTGAATGCAGTTGAAATGCGATCTCTCAGGCGAATGTGTGGTAAAACTATGTATGATAGGTGCACTAATGTTTAAATTAAAGCAGAATGCAAGGCTGAGATAAGCATTATCGACAAAATTAAGAAAGGTCTGAATGGATGATGAAAAAACGGCTAAAAAAATAAATGTTGATGGTCTACCTGGTGGGATGCCTGCTGGGCTGACGCCGCCGCTGAGTTGGCTGCTCTCTGGGCTGACTGAAGCTGCATGACCTCTCCATCCAGACCGACTTTAGCGTCTCTTACTTGCTGTTCCAAGCCGTCGAGGATTACTTGCTTTCCAGCTAGGGCGGCTTGAGCTGTAGCAGAGGCTTGGGCGGCTGATTGAGCCAGCGTGTTCTTAGCCACGTAAGCAGCCTGCTTAGCTGCTGCGTGCTGATTGGCTACAGCTGTGTTGGCTTGGTCAGCTGACCCCTGGGCAATAGATCTCAGCCCGCTTCCAGCACTGTACCCTTTCTTTCCTCCTCCCCCGTTTCCTCCGGAGTGGATGAAGGTATCGAAGTGGTTTAGGGATGCCTGGGCTACGGGCGACTCGAACTCGTATTCATAGTCACTGTTGACCTTAGTCAGCGCTGCCTTGGGGGAGCTCCCGCTGGACCTCTTGGGGGGAGGCTTGGCGAACGCCACCACGTCTTCCAAGAGCATACGGAATAGCATTACAAACAGGAAAAATGCTTAATTTAAATTTAATCAAGTGGAAAGAAAAGTCCCAAAGACTACTTCTAATCAACAATCTACTTGCCTTTGAAGGAAAGTGACACTTACTAAATAAAATTACGGTTTTTTCAAGTACAAAAAAAAAAATGCTGTGCATCTCATGGAGATGAAGAGTTTTGATAAACGATTTTATATGTACACTTTTGATTATTATGTACACTTATATTAACTTTTGTTCTATGATCTAAAAAACCTTCAGTTAATTAAGAATGTGATTACAAGTTGGTGAAGTGCCACTGTTGCATTAAAGGTGCATTATCGGTCTTTGCAACATTGTTAATAAAATTTATACTTATAAACTATTTATTCTAGTCGATTGGGTGCAATTTTCTTATGCTGGATTAACATGGTTGGATGTAACAGCAGTTTATAATAATCTGTTGAATCATTGGAAACTTATCAATCTAATACTGACATTAACAGCTTTCTGTTCTGCATAATGATTGCGTGAACGAAAGTCCACTGCCGTATTGAAAGCGAATCATTAAATTAATGATTTGATTGAGATACTTATAAAATAAAAAATCACTGCTATTTTAATTAAACCAATCAATTACTGTTACGTGTGAACAAACATGCTATTCTAGTTATCTATCAATTAAAGCTTGAAATTATTAAACCAAAAATATTATACCTACTATTAAAAAGTACTGAAAATTAATAAAAATTTACTTACTTAAACAAACGAAGACTACAATGAATAACTTCATGATGACAAAATCAAGCTAGAACAATAAAACAATTTAGAAAAAATCTTAAGCAAGCACGTGAGCTTTAAAATTACGACATAATAAGCACTTTTTAAATATAAACTTTTTTAAAATAATTACGTATTGTTACGTTAAAAATTATGGGTATTAAGCTTAAATCATATAAATTTAAATCACTTGAATTGAACGTGCTATGAGAATCACTTTTACTTTTATGAAAAATGTTTAAACCTTCCAAATTGATCACTTTTGCTTGAAACACAGAAAGCGTTCGATACCTTCGATTGATCGTACGAAACAAGATACCGTTTTAACCGTGTCTGTAGTATTTATATGAAACGTAGTCTATCAGACTACCCTCCAGTCCCATACTCCCCCACCTATTTAGATAACAGAATTCTTTGTCCAGTTTCGTCCAACTGTGTTGGTCATTCATTAACTGGGCTTTACTGGTGTGGGTAAATGGCAGTCGTCTACGAGTGGTCTATAAGTAATTTGATATTGCATACAAAAAAATGTCTACGCGTTTGATGTTTATTATGACAGTTTAGGCAATGTCTTGTTGGTGACAATGATCTTTACGTGAATAATTTATTTTATTGGTATTTTTTAGTATCAAAACTGGCCGATAAACTCAATAAAGTGAAATAACACAAACACCTGTGCTTGGTTACTCTAAAAGTAACTTTTTTATTCAAAATAAATTTTAAAAATTTTTTTTTTTGTCAATTGCATTTTGTTTAAAAACAGGCAAAAAAGAGTGAAATTAGAATTTAAGATGCTTTTGAGATATGCTCGTTCTTTGAGATACAGATTCGAATCAATCACGACACTAAACGACAATTAAAGTAGTAAATAAATAAATAACATTACTCGAAAGATAGGTTGATAATACTCACCCCAAAAAATACACTTGCTATCCCCAGTAAGATAAAAAAGTTTAAAAAGGCCAGTAATTTTTATGGATAAAATTAGTAGGTATGTGGAAATTATAAAAAAGTAAAATTGTAGGCTTCCACTGTTTACATTTGAATTATGTTGTATATGTTACCTCAAATTGAAAATTCCTTGTTCATTGTACCAAACATAGCACTGTGTGCACAACATTAAAATATAAATATAAATTAACAAAACAAATAAAAAAAAAAAAAAAAAAAAAAAAAAAAACAAATAAATAAATAAATGAATTAATAAATGAATTAATAAATAAATAAATAAATTGATCTGATTAGGTTTCGTTCCCTTTGAAATATTTGAACCTTAAACCAATCAATTCATTTTCTTCTTAAAAATGTAATAAATAAATATGATGGATGATGACGTCGTGGTGTAGTGGAAAGCGCGTTCGAAAGGGGTCGGTAAAAAAACGTATTCGAATGGGGGTTTTCAAGTAAAAATATTTTATAATATACCTTGGATTTTGTGATATACCTTGGAAACCCTTTAAGAAGATATTCGGAGTCAGGAAAAAATAATATGCAGATTTTTCTTGGATAAGGTCTGGACTGTGGTTTTAAACTATCTTTTATAGTACCTTACAAAGTAGTGATTAACGCGTCTGGCTACCCTTGGGATTTCCTTCTGAACTATGGTGTATATATTTATTACTATGATGTGTTTCACACAATACGGTTCCGTTTGCACTATTCCATGCGGGTAAAGAAAACTAATAGTACAAGTATAATAAATATTTTACAAAGCACTTATAACTTTCAAAATAATTAAAAGTATTCTAATACAACCAATATTAATTATTGTTATTATGCACTTGCAATTATTATACATTAAATTGCATAATTCAGCTAATCGCCAAACTTCGGTTAAAAGTTTCGCTAAGCGAACCTGTTTAAATTTATTTTAACCAACGAAATGTTAGTTAATTTTGTTTATTTATCCGTTTGTTAGTTTAAATTAACAGTAAAAGTTTTTGTGGTGCACAAGTAAAAATCACGGAAGTTAAAAAAATAATTTAGGCACCATAAAATGTAATTTAATTATATATTAGATTAGATTAATATTTTTTATTTTACAGACATAGATTAATATTATACACTTTAAAGTTTTCTAAATATCTTAATACATAAGTATATAACATACTTAATACTGATTTAATAACAAATATCGTAGATAAGCTGACTGAATACTGAATTTTACCTGTTCTCGATACAAGTTCACAAAAAATAATAACACAATAACATTACAATTACTTTTTACAGTGAGAATAGTGCAAAATATCGATTCTGCAATTGATTATTTTAATTAATTGTATAATTTGTCATTTCTACAAAAGCGAAATGCTCTGAAAAGGTTTTTCGTGAATTCTTAGGAAACTATCTGATAGAAGCTAAAATGAATTTATATACGGTACAACAGAACTCGTAGTTCAACCCGAAAACTAGTGAATCTACTTCATATTTGAAGTCAAATGTGACTCAATCAATGTTTGAATCTAGGTGGAATTTTTTTTTCTTCTCATAAAAGCTTTCATTAATATCGCAGATTAAAGTAAAATTGGATGAATTCTTATTAAAATGAGGTTTTACGTTTTTTTATTAAATTATATTTGATAACAATGCAAAAATTTATGGAAATACTATTAAAACAATTGAACTAGATCTTAAAGATTAAAAATAATAAGGAAAGAATATTCTTCTTTTTCGTAGTCTCAATTCTGTGGATTAGTTTACAGGAAGGATTTGTATCTCTTTTTCTTTAGCTCAACATAGATCAAGGTTTGTTCCAGATACTTCCATCGGCATTTGAGGCGCCCTCTTGAGTTTGTCCCCATAGCCATTCCTTCTATTCTGTCATGCAGGAGACCCTCATATCGCATAACGTGGCCGATCCATTGAGCTCGACTCTAGGATGGTCTTTGGATAGGTACTGTGATAAGGTACGGCAGGGGACGTATGAAATAGTGTCTGCCAGATAGGATGATAGGATGATAGTGTGAGATGCACACATGCGTTCTGTCCCCTCCCCTCTTTTCCCTAATCCCCCCTCCATTGAGACCCTGACCGCGGATGCACGGATGGATGTCTGGGATGGGAGGCCTGGCGAGGCGGGATACCGGTCTCTACACGGGTGGTTGTAATTACTAATAAATGATGATCGGGGTCGAAACTAACATCCCTACCACTGTTAATTTGGGCCGACTCTGGTTGGTTTGGGTGATGGAAACAATGACAATTATAATACATAAGCCGAGACGGTGGTAGGGGTACAATGAAAGCATTTGTTCGCGTACATAATCGTAAATTCATCCGTATTTTTATCACACTAACAATCTTAAAATCGCGGTTTAGATTGTTGAATAAATCGGTAGAGTTGGCTGGACTGAAAAAAGACTCAAAAGTCTTTAAAGCAGTCTAGAGAAAGGGTGGGGCTTTCATTGTACCTAATGGTACACAGGGCAATGCATTGGTACACCAAGATCATCAATTTCGACTCTTCTGGGAACCTTTTGATACGTGATGTGGTATCTCCTTGAAATTCCTAATATTCTCCTATAATTCTTTGACTGTTTACTGTTAGTAATTTAAGAGAACTTGTAATTAATTGGATTCAATTTTTGATTTCCTAACTGTATGCTGTTTTTCTTGTTGCATGTTCTCTGAAAATTAAATAATCAAATAATATTTATTTTAACAATTTTTTTTTTTTTTTTTTTTACAATTTTGATTTGTTTTTATATCACTTTGCATGTTGGAATTATTTAAGGGAAACATTTTAACTGTATTGTGTACTTTTTAATTATGTAACACTATGTCAAATTTTTCAAATTTTATTCATATTTATAAATGTACTTTTATTGAACATTATATTCAGTTAGGCACGGGGTTATTATTTAAATACCTGAAATACAAACATTCTAAACTGTAAATTATATATGTGATAAATAAGTTAAGAAATAAATTAATAAATTGATTCAAATCTCGAAAGCCTCAGGTCTTGTTCAATAACAACTATGCGGTAATATGCTTATTAGGCAAACATAGCTGTTGGTGACACGATCTTTTTTTCTTCTTTTATGTAAGTTAAATGCAATATAAACAATAAACACGCCAAAAATATTAAAAGTGATTAATCGAAAAGAATACATTCTAGGTGTTCAAATATGCAGAACATTATATTAAATGTACTTCCCAATTATTTTTATGCCTAATATTATAAAATGTATTGTTTCACATAATATTGTGATGTAGTAGTTATGCGCATTTTATGCAAATTGATTCAAAACATGATTGCCGAGTTATATATAACTTATGAGTATAGCGGGCCTGACGCGGGAGGAGGCGAGAGAGCTGTCTGGTGACAGGGTCTCCTGGAGGGATCTAGTGATTTCCAATCACTCCACATAGGAGCGAACGCGGCGAAAGAAGAAGAAGAAGTGTACATGTCTAGTGACGATTTGAAATGCCTATTGTTTGACGTTTAGAGTCACGTAGGGGTAATAGACACCTCAGACACGGTAGTATTTTACAAGCATTAAATGTCACTTCTCCGAAATTCTTGTTCAAAGCATTTTGGCATTCTTTTCGTCCAGAATATAATTAAAAATGTTCTTAAATACGTCGTGCCGAGTCATGAAAACTTTTTTAGTAACAATTTTTTGATTATTCTTGTTAAGGTAGTAAAGAAAAAAAAGCGGAGAATTTCAATGGCCAATGACTCATTTCCAATCACGCTTCAGTATTTTCTCGGATTCAAAATTTTATAGATCTCTGTACATTTTGGGTAAATATTAAAATTGGTAGAGTTTAGACGTTTTAGAGTCACGGTGTATTGAGGTGTAGTGTCCGATTCGGATTAAACGCATTGAACTTTTGGAACGTAATGCAGCGGTAAGAATAAAGCGTGGTTTTTTCCGTTGCAATGCAAAAAACCTGATAAAAGACACGTGTTGCAGAGGAAAATTGCAGAGAAATATTTAGATAAAACGGTCTCTTAAAAACAAATTTTTGTCATTAAAGTGGTAGTCATCTACACTACATTTTGGTCTTTCTCATTATTTCTTCAATTGATTTGGCTAGATTTCACTAAAGCTCAGAATGCTGTATTGCTGAATAGAACACAGAAGTCTGAAAGGATACTAGGCGTTAGGTTTTATTCAAAACCAAGTACCAACAAACAAAAATTGTTAGGAATTACTAAAAGTCATGAATGGCGGTTGACCTAGCTTAAATGTAGGTACTTTTTAATACCTGTGGGATCTCGCCGTTCTGGTAAAATACTGTTTTTTCAGTTTTTGCGTAAATATTCACAGGAATATTGCGTGAATATTCACATAAAGAAGTGAGAAAAATTTTAAAGAATTTTTTTAAATGATAGGTTCCGGGCTCGATTCCCGGCGAGAACACAAAAATAAAAAGGTATTTTTTCTCAAGCCTGGGTGTTTGTGATGTAATGCCCCTCTGTAATTGGGCCTCCTGGACTGTTAAGGTGGTTAAATAAAATAAAATAAAATAAACATAAATTTTCGTTATGTTTTTAGGTTTCAAATATAATCACAATATTTACGTCACTTTGGGAGTATGACTGACATAATTTGTCAAAATTTTGTCGTTTTCTTTGATTAATAATCGCCGTAAATTGGCAACGGAAGTGCGGTGTCCGGAATCAAATCTGATTATTTTTAAAGGAAAAACAGTAATGGAATTTGGCAAGGCGAGTAACAGTAGCCGTTTATTTAATTCGTCTTGTTAGGAACAAGACAAGTGGAAAATTAAAAACCTTCTACAAGATGAAAAGCGTAAAAAAGATTTTCAAAAACAAGTAGACTATGCCTAGACTTGGATAAATAACGGAAAAAATATTAGCGCCATCAGAAAATAGAGGTACCCACACACTTATTTGAACTTTTTTCAACTTTGTACATAGGTCAACAGTGGACGTCCAGGACGCCGAAAAAAGCATGGTTATTTAAGGCTCTCCGGAGGCATACGAACTGTATGGCCTAGCCAGTCGAAACGCTTTCGTCGAATGACAGTTGATACCAAAACATGCTGCGTCCGTTGCCTCACCTCTGTGTTCCTTACAAAGTCGATCCACCGTATATAACCCCTTGAACCCCTGAAAATGATACCAATGTTCATGTTTAAAAAAAAAATCTATCCACCATCTTGGATTTCAAAATAAAGGAAAAATTCTAAATTGCTGAAACAATAAAACTTTCGTGCTGGGGGCTTTAGAGTTAGTTTTCCTACCGGCGCGCGGTCTTGAAGAGAATGAGTTTTCTGCGGTGCCATGCGTTAACCTTAGTAAATTTACAACTTCTCTTTTGTAATTAGATCTTTATTTGTACAAAAGTTAACGATGTTATCGGTATTGCCATATTACGATGTTAACGATCGATTTCACAACTCATCAAATGCCTACCGAGACTGATAAATTGCCTTTATTGTCAAGATTCTCTGCATTTGTTGTAACAATACAGTGCTCTATGCATTATTGGTACTGGATGAGGTAAAGTAGTAATAAGTACACCAAATAATTATAGAACTTTACAAAGACCAGTTATGATAAACTTACAACAAAGTACCTAAAGTGCACCGTGATATCACAAAGAATATGGATTGTAATGATTACGTACAAGCCAGTTAGATTGCAGTTTAAAAAGTATGAATTTGTGCACATTAATCATGCAAGACATAATTTCTGACATAATTTATAATGAAAGTATTGAACAATAAAAAGTGTAACAATGAATGCACTCACTGGGCAAGATTTGATTAATTTAAATATGTATAGGAAATAATTATTGTACAAAATTGAATTGTTTGACTGATTTTTACATTTTGGTACTGCAATATTGATGAGTCATTTCATATTAATATTATAGTACTGAATAATCGTATGAAAAATTATGATGTAAATTTATTTTATAAGCTGAATGAAGATAAACGCATGCGGGCCGGTAGCTCGCTCCTTTCTCGCATACAAATATAGTCCCTAGATTTTCCCCCTAGAATGCAGTGCTGGTGCAAAGTTTTTTTTTACACAACTCTGATATTTAACAGAAACGTGTAATTTTGTCTTATTTTTTGATATTTTTTTTTTTTCATAAGTCTTAGAAGAATGTTAGGTACGCTGTGGTTCTAATTTGTAAGGCACACAGAGGTAAGGCAACAGACGCAGCAACCCTTGGTATCTACCGTTATCCGGCAAAGGCATTTCGACCGGCTGGGTCATATATATATAACGTTTGCCTCCTGAGAGCCTTAACCGTGCTTGCCTATTTTACAAGACATCAGGTTTTCGGCGTCCTGGACGTCCACTGTTGACGATCCGTCGGCAGTTTGCGTCAAAGCTACATAACGTAAACTTGACTTGGGAGGATGCGCGGTAACTGGCGGCCGATCGCTTGGCTTGGAGGCGGTTTGTGGAATCCATATGTTCCACGTAGGGAGCGGTTGCCGATGATGATTTCTTACAGGTAATCGTAACAAAAATGTTATGCTCTATTTTTCAATCAAATAAATCAATGAAGCCTAAACACCATTGTTTATCAAGTCAAACTAGAAAATTATGTATGAAGTTGCATTTAAAGCTGAATCTATTTGTGCATGGTCAATAATTACTAATAGAGTTATCAACCATAATCTGACTGACTGCTTTTAACGTAAAAAAAAATTACACAATGAAACGCTTTGTTTTTAACTACTTTTTGTAATACTTTTCTTAAAAAAAAGTAGTTCATTTAAATTGTTTTCAATATATTATATAATAAACAGAAATTTCATGATAAATATACAACTCAATTATGACAAAATCAAGTTTATAATTGTTGTGGTTCCTGTGCATTTCTTTCCATCATGTTATAAACCCGCAGATTCCAAATCCATTTGGAAACACAAAAAAATGGCTAAAAACCAGCTCTCTCTACTTTTTGTTACTCGGCCCTTTACACTTACTACTGCTGCTACTTTCCCTTTTCCGGGTATAGCGATTGCTGTCAATCTTGATAATCTATTACATGAAGGCAAGACGATCAGTCTTACGCTTCAGTGCCGGCGCAAGGTAATATAACTCATTTAATGTTTATGTAGGCACCAAAACAATCAAAATGGCTACGTTAAATCACTGTCTCATTCATAATTAAGATGAAAATGTTAAAGAAAACACTTCCAGTTGGATAACCGAGACAATAAAATGGATTAAAAATTTATATTAATTAAAATAAAAGAAAGAAACTTTGCAATAACTTCGCCCTTCAGAAAATTTTTAAATAATGTTTAGTACCAATACATTTGTTTAATATTTTATAGTTTGTGCCAAAAATATTTAATTTGATCATGTTTTGTACAGTGGTGCATTTAATAGGTTTTTTTTTTTTTTATTTTCTTAATTGCGATTATTTTGGGATAGTAAGGCTCACTTTATACGTACCATGCCGTTCACGCAGAATGCAGAATGATTCTCAAAAGAAGTTGACGTCCTGCACATCCACTGTTAACGATTCGCCGGCAGTTTGCGTCAGAGCTGCGGGACGTGGCCTTGACTTGGGAGGATGCACGGGAGCTGGCGGCCGATCGCTTGGTCTTGATGTAGTTTGTGGAATCCATATGCTCCACACAGGCAGCGGATATGGTACGATGATGATGGAGATGATCTACTAGCTTTCAAATTGTTGCAGATAGCAAATTCTCTTTCCTATCTCTAAAGTCCTGTATTTTTGCGAAGCTTTGAAAATTACGCCAAAACGTGGCATTTTCAATATATTGGACTTGAAGTTTTCATATTAAATAAAAATACGAATTTGGTTTTTCTAATAATGCCACAGTCTATACCCCAAACACATTGCGTTAGATAAAGGAATGCACATTAAAATTGCAAATTAAACATTATTACATTGTGAAGAATGCATTTCCGTTTAACTTTTTTTAGCAGTAGGTACATAATACAGTACCGTGTAATACCTATAGCATGCTTATCCGTAATAAAGAGTCTTCACTTTTATAAAGAGATTAATCATATTAACTTGTATATAATTACAATTGTGTAATAATAATAAGAGATCATAGCCGATTTTACAACAATTAATTCACTAAGGGGTCGGCAACCAATGTATAAGAAGCTGAAGGTTGTAATAAATCAGTGGAATAGTAATTTATTTCAGTTTATTTTTTACTATACGCTTGATTTAATTAGCTCCAAGGCATTGAAATACCGCGTTGATAAAAATAGCGATTTTTGGTTTATATATGACTTATTGATTATTAATTATTTATCTACGTTATATAAAGTATTATATAACGCTGGTAAATACACAAAATTATACGCCGTAAAAACAAAACTCGATGTACGAGCGGGAAACCAGTGAATCTACATCATATTTGGAGTCGATTTTGTAGAATAAAATGTTTTTATTTGACCCATAGTTTTCGAGAAATTGAGTAAGAGATGATTTTTTTTTAGATTTTTTTTTTTTTTGCAAATCGTCATCAAATAGCATTATTTAGTCAAAAACTAAAACTTTTCATGAAGAAAGAAAAAAAAATGTATTTTAGTAATCAACTCGGGTTCAAAAGTCATATTCCACATTCGACTTCAAATATGATGTAGATTGACCAGTTTTTTTGTAATATTTTTGTGCAATAATTATTAGTCTAAGTATGCCATATTTTCAAATCTCGAGTGAATTTCTTAATAATTCACTCATTTAATTTTTTTACCTACATATTATGTTCAGAAATACGTTATAATTTTCTTTAAAATATATACTTACCTACCTATAAACTTTGGCGCTGTCGACCACTGAGAAAACCGAATAATCGTTGTAAAAGAAATCAGCTAGAAATTTAAAAAAAATCCAAATTAATTAAAAAATTCGTCGCACGTAAACTTTTACACATGATTATTATAGGCAATAATTTGAATTGAAAAATAATAATTAACCCAACCCATTGATTAAATTTTTTGTTATTGCCCATGAAACAAAAATTTAAGTAGTCATTGTAAATAAACTTCTCAGCACGGGTTATGCCGATATATTCATATTATACGTATAAAACATTAAGCATGTGAAATAAATAAATCAATCCTCGCTTTCTTATTCAATATCACGAAGTTATTTGGATTCATCATCATCATCATTCCATATCCGCTCCCGATGTGGAGCGTATGGATCCACAAACTGCTCCTATGACGAGAGTTGCTGTTATTCGTTGGTGCATTGGATGTAATGTCGATTTTTCGCAGTGGTCTCAGAAAGCGTACCGTGACTAGAAAAAAAATACGCATCTGTTTCTTATCTATATTTCCTCAGTGGAAATTCGACTTTACGTGGCTAGAAAGAACAAAAGAACAACTAATCTTTCCCATATCCGCACCCAATGGTGCAAAGGGCACTGCATCGGTACACAATATAACACAAAATAACAGTTATTACACAATAGTTGTTTGCACTTTTGAATAAACGGAAATAACCTGTATTTTCGTATTTGAGGTTATGTTGCATTTTTTGACGATAATTTGTTGAATATTGGCAATACAGTATCCGCATAGTCATTAGCATTTTTATGTGAATATGCCATTAAATTTACTTGGACCACAAACAGTAGTTAGTAGTTGCAAAATGCAGTTACCTATTTAGTGATTATTCAAATATTTTTTCATAATCATTAGCATTTTTATGTGAATATGCCATTAAATTCACTTGGGCCAGAAACAGTGGTAGTTTGCAAAATTTGATTACCTATTTAGTGATAATTTAAATATTTTATTAAACAAAATGGACGTCCAGAACGCCAATACCCTAATGGCTTGTGAAACTATAGTTTTGAATACAGCAGATTTTTGACTCGCAAATAAAGATTTTACTACTACTACTACTACTTTCTCAGATCCACACCCAATGGTGCATAGGGCACTGTATTGAAGCGTCAAGTGCAGTGTATCTTAAATACAGATTTTACTTTCAATTTATCTATTAATCATCCTAGGGTTAAGTAACCAGTAATCCAGTAAATCACGAATCATAATTTTTGAAGTCTGAGAGTAACGGATAGATGATTAAATAATTAATTATCCACGTGAATACAGACGCATGTAATATGTATCAAAATATTGCAAATCACTTTCGGTAATACAACGTAAAGTCGCGGAAGTCCGGACAGAGACTAATGAAACAATATGATTATTATTTGGGAGAAATCGAACATGTGTTACGAACTGTACTTAATAGAGAGATTTGTTGATTTTGATAATTATACTTAAACTGGTTATGATAACGATACGTGCAAAAAAATTACGGTTTTGAATATTTTTATATCAAGTATGAATTTGATACTATATTCAGTGAATCTTGATAATTTGTTACATGAAGGCAAGATGATCAGTCGTACGCTTCAGCGCCAGTCGAAAGTGTGTTCGCCTATGAACTATTGTATGTGTTTTTAACTAATAAAGCTTAAGATAATCCAAGTTCCTTTATCAAACACATTCGTGATTCGAAAGGAAAACGAAATAAATAACAAACAGTTGAATATATTTGACAGAATGAGATCGTATAATATTTCGATAGCAAAAGTAAGTCTAGATGACGAATAAGAAAAAGGCTGAATCAACATGGATTTATCATCTTATTCAATGGATTATACGCATGTTTTACTCTACAAAAATTATATAACACATTTTATGTATGTCATATGTGGGAGTAAAAAATAAATTACATCTAACATAATGTACACAAGGCAAGAATAATTATACAATTTTACGCGAGTTTATGAGGAAAACGTATGTGCGAATTATATAAATTGGTGTTATTTTACTCAAGTCAATTTATGATAACCTAGTTTAAATTTAATAAAACTACATAATTTAATAAACCAGCCGAAACGCCTACCCCGATACCAAGGTTCGCTGTGTCCATTGCCTAATCTAAGATCCTTACAATGTCAAACCACCGCATACCTAATATTCTTCCTATTAAGGGACCTATTCTCAAAACTCTGAAGTCTGGTATTTTGGGACCTGTTAAGGTGCCATGATTTGCAGCCATACAGGAGAACAGGTATGATGCAGAGGTTATAAAGGCGGAATTTTGTTTTTAACCGAGGAAACTTCCGATCTCCAGAAAGCATTCATACTATTGGAATGCGGCGCGGCACCCGTTACTCCAAGCACTCCCAGTTCTTTCTGAAATCTGCCGTTTTCTGTCATGTGCGCTCCCAGGTATTTGAAGTTCCGACCCTTTCAATGACTCGTCCCGACAAAACCATAGGGATACGAGCTGTTACACGTGACATGGGTTTTATCCATGTTTTATCAGTGTTGATTTTCAAACTCATGTATGTGAAGTCTCAATTTAGCCTATCAACAATAACTTGAAGACCTCCGACTGAGTCATCAATAAGGGCGGCGTCACCAGCGCACTCCAGGTAGCAGAGCTTTTGGGAGGGGGAGATGGGATTTAATACACAAAAATATTAAAACTTGAGAAGTATTTTACTTTCACTTGATTTATGGGTATCAATGAATTTTTTTTTCAGAAAGTTTATAAGATGAATAAAAACAATATCATATTGGTTGACATTTTACTTGTAAATTCTTTTTTTATTTTATATTATGATGTAATAATTTATTGCTTATGTAATACTTACTACACGAGGAAAATTAAACGATCTTACAAAATTATTGCTACGCTTATTTACGACAAGACAACTGCGTTTTTCAGTTGAAATTACAAATAGGTAACTTTGGCGGATAATAAGTATTGATTGAAATAATTTGTATGGATGATTATGTCTTTTTGTGTTTGTTCCGGGGTGAATAATATAATTTTGGTCTATTTCACTTCCTAAATATAAAAATACCTTTTAGCGTATTGTGTTTTATTGCAAAATAATTTAGACTTACGGTTCCGGTGGTACAATGTGATATTTTTGCAAGAAGTAATTTATAATCGTGTCTTTATTTCTACTCTGGGATTACTATGGCAGCTGGCTATACTTTTATGAGTGTTGATAGTTCAGCATTACATCAGTTCATCTTGTATCGTTCTGGAGTGAGGAGAGAACCTTTTGCTAACTAAATACTCGTGTGATGTTTTTACCTTGAGTATTAACTTTTCTTTATCAGTTATTTGGTGAACAGTGTAGAAAGTGATGTTTCTCACAGTTTAAAAAAGTGAGTGTAGTTTAAGTCACTATAAAATTTTGTAATATACCAATTTAACCCCTAAAGAATTGATTAATATGCATGTTAATCGCTCTTCGATTGAAATTACTTATAGAAAAAAACAATTTAGGTTTTAAATAAATCATTTTATTTAAATGCGTTTATGTTCAAAACATTTGTTAGGTTATACATAAATAACAACACAACTTCACAAAATACAAACGGAAATATAGTTTAAACTTTTTGATTTTTAAAAAATTTTTATAAATTTAAATCCAATACGGGTGGGTGACAACAATTTTAAGTAAAAAATGCAATTTCATAAGTAAGTTAAAAGTAATCAACAGTAATGCTGATTTGATTTTTTTTAAATTACGTCATCAGATATACTTCATGTGCCTCATTGAAACTCTGCATCACAATTGGCAAATCAATAAATTAACCAAATACTACTATTATAAATCTTTATTCCTTCATTGTAGACAAACTTGATATGTGAGAGTTTCCGTTAAATTGCAATGAAAAAAATTGTGTCTAAATCAAATATTTATTACAATCAGTCTTTATTGTTTGACTTTCTTGTGAATTTAATTTTTCCTGTAATATCTCCGCATCCAAATAATTGCCTTGAAGTAGAGGAAATGAATTATCGGCATGAAATGCAGTGTGATTTCAAAAGCCAATATCAATCAAATTGTCATTGTTATGACATTTTTTTAGAGTGCATTTCATTCAATTATGTTTATTGTACACTTCAATTACACGTTTAGTTTTTACGTTATTTTTCATTAAATTAATGCTAAAAAACAATACGAAAGAACCACGTTTCTGAAGACTGATCATTTATGAAATAATAGGTAATAGAATTTCTTCTTTTTAATATTTTTTTTACTTCTGTAATCAAAATTACACAAGTCTAGTAAAGGGCGAATAAAAAAATATTTGTTAGAATACAAATAAAACAAACATATTATAGTACCTGCATAAAAGGGTAGGAAAATCTCAGATATTATTTTTTTCATAATAAAATAAACGCGCCCTATAATATAGCGACAGTAAATAAGACGGCAAAAAATATAACAATAGTTACTTTCTATCAATTTCAGATGTAAAAAAAGCTGTTAATTTATCGCACAATTTATTGTATAAAAACATTATGTCGTAATACATATATAAAATTTTTCTTGTCATGTTATTAAAATAGAATCGAAAAATGATTATATTTACGTTCAAATTATGAGATTTGAGCACTTTGTCGGCGTTTCAAATTACATTGCTGCTATAAACTATAATCAGGGCTTTTACAAATGTTGAATTCGCTATAGATTTGACTTCTGGGTGTCGCATGTCTTTGGAAATGCGTTCAACAGTTATAATTCGATTTAACGCTGAATTTTTTGTGCTATTTACTGTCATTTGAGAGTGAATAACTTAGAGATATTTTATTTTTGGGCCTTAGTACCTTTCTAACTGTAGATACGCATTAATCTCATGTAAAAATGTATTTCTTACTCTTAAGTGAAATTATTTTTATTGAGAAAATGTTGGGTTTTAATCCGTTTTAACTAGAAAATGTTTGCAGAAAAATTTTGGATTTACCGACGTTCTTTCAATAAACATTATTTTGTATCATGAAGCGTGGTTTAGGAAAAAAATGAAAGTAGACTGAATGCTGTTGAAATACTCAGGCGAATGTGTGGTAAGACTATGTATGATAGGTGTACAAATGTCGAAATTAGAGCAGAGTGCAAGGCTGAGATAAGCATTATCGACAAAAATTAAGAAAGGCTTTTAAATGCGTAGTTTAAATGCAAGTGTGCCTGGATGTGCAGAAAAAATAGTGGCATGTAATATACTTAGTTATGAATACTCCGATTTGATAAGATGTATGAATGTAAAAGGGAAGCTTTCAACTAAACGAAAACGGGGAAACATATTTAGTTTTTGAGCAATATTATTTCAAGAACATATTTAAAATAAAGTAACATAAAGTTGACACACCTAATATTTTTGATAAATATTGGGTTTTTTATAATACCTACAATTTATTTTAATGTAAATATTTAGGGTATTTTATGAAATATGTAAAGCAATTGCTATATTCAGAGGAATATAGGCCTATTACAAAACCTCTGCAATGTAATGTCGCTGTAGTATTTTCCTTACTAGAACTTTTTAAAAGTATTTTGCTTGTAATATTGTAAAATTTAATTTTACAACTTTTTATTTTTTCAGGTTCATAACCATGAGTTTTTATATACTGAAGATTTCCAGATTACCCAAAAAGATATTTATAATTTTTGTCATATTTCTTATTTTCACCCCCGATTTTGGCATAAGCATCTCCAAAAAAGTGAGTATTTATTCAAAGTTTACGTAACTTTGGCTTAAAAGCGTTATTCAAGCTTTTACGGGACTTATGATCTGTCTTTGACTGGGTTAAGTGGCCACTTGATGTATTACAACACTCCCCATTCCGCTCAATAGCGAATATATTTCATTTGATTTCACACCTACTAGCAAATTAATTACATTCCTATGAAAAATTCCGTAGCTGGAATACAGAGGTTCCGTAGGCTGGAAATACAGTTCCGGGCTCAATTAACGGTTAGATCTTAGTAAATCAAAAATGTTTTTTTCAAGTCCAGGTATTGGTGGGCGTCTTGAAATGGTTTAAAAAAATTGTTTTTATTATGTTTCAATACAAATTAAAGTTTAATTATATTTATTTCATAAGTTTTATGGCAACTATATGTTTTGAAACGGTCTTTCATTCCAAATAATTCATTTTCGTTTTTATATTAGGCGGCCTCCGTAGCGTAATTGTTAAAATGGCAGACTAATGATACGGACAATTCGCTGTGAGAACACAATAATCAAAAGTATCAAGCCAAGGTATAAAAAACTGCCATTAAATATTATATTAATAAAACAAAAATTTATATTATGCATTAACGTAATGTTATATCCAAGTAAATACTTTTATACGCATAATCAGCTGTACATGGGTTATGCACAAAAGAAAAAATAATGTCATATTCTAGATAAATAGGTACTGTGTAAAATGTTCATTTTTTATTGAACAAAAAATAAGTACCGAAGTGCTTTTAAAATCTCTGCATTTTTTTTAAAGGAAAAGCGCCAAATCTACAGAGAGCAAGTGTTGCCATCAAGTGGAGGAAAAATACCAGATTCTGCATTCAGATCAGATAGAATAAACCTTAATCGTCTCAACAAAGATGGATACTCGTTCCCTGACGGAATTATGATCCAGCACAGAAGGTTGGTACAATAATAGTAATAATAAGAGATATTATAAATCACGACTACGGGTTTTCTCTGTCAATTCATTTTTTATTATTATATTTATTTAGTACTATATAATTTTTACATAGACTAATATTATTACATTACAATTATTTTTTTTTTCCTAACTATTCTTATCCTACTATTATACATTTTTCAATTTATCTATAATATAATACCTACACTAATATTTTTCACACATATATTTTTTACATTTAACCCTAAATAACTTTATATTTTGTTCATTTCTTATTTCATCTGGAATCTCCTCATACATTTTAATGCCCTTATACATTAGACAATTCTGTGACATAGTTTTTCTTTTCTTTTCTAATCTTATATTTTTTGAACCTCTTGTTGCATATTTTTATGAAAAAAGTCATTGTTTTTTAATTTGTTTTGCAAATATCTTGGAATTATCCCTCTAACAATTTTGTTAATTTCATTAGCAACATTATATTTAATTCTTTAGTCTACAGACATAATATTCAAAAGTTTAATCCTTTTTTTAAATGTTTGTTCTTCTACTGCACTTCAATATGATTCACATACACAAAATGTGACCCCAAAACAAGGCCTTTTTTTAGCGTCAAATAAAAAAATTAAATAAACGATGTCCTATTTAATCACTTATTATTGTTTTTATTTTGCTGCCATCTTTAATTATCAAAATCGCATTTCCCTAGAAAATAATTTGAAATACTAGTGTTATAATTTTTGTGGCTGCCAGTAAAATCAGTAAAATGCGTGGTATCATTTTGAAAATACCATTGTTTTTAACGTTAGCCCCTAAAGGCTGGTGCAGCCTACGAGTACGAAAGCCTGAAGAGTACGTTGCATTATTTGACCTAAATCGAAAATACATCATTCAAGTAAAAATATTTTCACATTAAAGCTGCTGGTCTTCAGTAAAAGTAGGATAAAATATTAATCACGTTAGTTTTGCTAATCAATCTTACCATTATTGATTTCATCACTTCTCAAATAAGCTATCAATCCATTAATAATTAACAACTTGGACAGTTACATTAAGATACATATGATTTTTTACATTGCTCCTACAGTCAATCTGAACTCTTATAACGATTATTTGAATTTTTTCCAGGAATATGCGCCACCCATACCCCTATCAATTCCAGCCTGAAACATTAAAAGTTTACCTAACAGATGATGGAAGATTTGTTTCGATATTTGGAAAATATATCACAAACCAACCAGACAGCATAGATACCACTTACACTATCAGGTAATTGAATTTGAGACAGCGGACACAGCAACCCTTGGTATCTACTGTCATCCGGCGAAGGCGTTTCGGCTGGCTAGGCCATATACTACGTATTGCCTCCCGAGAGCCTTAACCATGCTTGCCTATTTTACAAGGCATCAGGTTCTCGGCGTCCTGGTCGTCCACTCTGTTGACAATTCGTCGGCAGTTTGCGTCAGAGCTGCGGGACGTAGACTTTACTTGGTAGGATGCACGGGATCTGGCGGCCGATCGCTTGGCCTGGAGGTAGTTTGTGGGCTCCATATGCTCCACATAGGGAGCGGATTGGTACACACCAAGTACTGCGTATTTTGATCATTATATTACACAAAGGTAAGATGATCAGTCTTACGCTTTCAGAACCAGTTCAAGGTATCAGACATGAAATATTAATATGAGAATCACATGTAAATAAATATTTCATGTTGACCCCCTACGGGAATCGAACCCGCGACCTCATGCAAGCTAACACTGTGTCAAGAGGCGGACATCTTATCTATTAAGTAAATATATATAATCAATGAATTTGAACTTTTTTAATATATAATATTATGACCGGAGGTTTATTGAACGATCAAATTCTCGTGTTAAAAAAATCTTCTTCTTTTAGCGACATAGATAATGTGTTTCTGGGTCATCTTGTCGAAGCACAAGCCGCTTAGGCTTTATTTAAAATAGTATTTATAAATTCGAATATGTGCTAATATCATAAGTTTGCTTAGATTTCTTTAAATATTAAAAAAAAAAGTGTGAGGAATTTGTACCCTGCAATTAAATTTGTAGACTCGATATCTTTCAAGTGGGCTCCGACCTTTTACTGATTTAAGCAAGTTGCTTACTTTTGAGGTCTTGCCAAACACTTATGTCCTTTATTTATTTAAGGATAATTTATTAAGCGCCTATTTTTGTGAGAAATCACCTCAAGGGCGCTGTACCATTTGGTATTCTTAATTAATTCCATTCCCAAATTTATGAATAAAGGATCTGAGACAACGATTATTTTTAAGAAACGATATTAAATATATACGTAGGCGAAGTACTGAACTCTAATTCGTCTTGCAGCTACAAAGCGCATGGACGGTTGGAACTCACCCACGTACAAATTAAATTAAAACTATTTTACTAAAAACGCGATACAAGTGACATACAAATTCTACTGATAGCAGATAGAGTCTAGAATCCAGGTCGTCTTGCAGCTACAGAGCGCATGGACTATTATGGAATGCCAGCTTCCATCTGATATCAGTAATTAGGGTTTAATGATTTTGCGAAAAAGTTATAGTAGTTTTAAAACATTGGGGCAGGATTACAATACATATTTTTAACCTAACTATTTACTAAAAATGGCTTGAATTTACCGAGAGCGACTCTTTTACAATTTGTCTTATGTTCGTTTTCTTAAGCGTTTTCGCAATTTTATCCGTGACGTGAGGGGTGCTTTTCCTTTTTCCTTTTTGTAGCCTCAGGCAATATTTTTTATTCCTTTTCTTGGTTAATATCTTAACAAATATTTGAACGACAAATGGCCCAGAAAAACATTAATCCCGAATTTTTTGGGCCCCTGAAAACTTACGAACTTGATTTCTTTTTTCAACTTTTACTCCCTTTTATTTGGTTTGGATGTTTTT